>JBAIAC010000146.1:75000-77500 GCA_037349315.1 Chelydra serpentina | reverse complement strand
CCTAACCCTAACCCTAACCCTAAGTGTAACCCTAACCCTAAGTGTAACCCTAACCCTAACCCTAACCCTAACCCTAAGTGTAACCCTAACCCTAACCCTAACCCTAACCCTAACCCTAACCCTAAGTGTAACCCTAACCCTAACCCTAACCCTAACCCTAACCCTAACCCTAAGTGTAACCCTAACCCTAACCCTAACCCTAAGTGTAACCCTAACCCTAAGTGTAACCCTAACCCTAACCCTAACCCTAACCCTTTCCCTAAGTGTAACCCTAACCCTAACCCTAACCCTAACCCTAACCCTAAGTGTAACCCTAAACCTAACCCTAACCCTATGTGTAACCCTAACCCTAACCCTAACCCTAACCCTAACCCTAACCCTAACCCTAAGTGTAACCCTAACCCTAACCCTAACCCTAACCCTAAGTGTAACCCTAACCCTAACCCTAACCCTAACCCTAACCCTAACCCTAACCCTAACCCTAAGTGTAACCCTAACCCTAACCCTAACCCTAACCCTAATCCTAAGTGTAACCCTAACCCTAACCCTAACCCTAACCCTAACTCTAACCCTAACCCTAACCCTAACCCTAACCCTAACCCTAAGTGTAACCCTAACCCTAACCCTAACCCTAACCCTAACCCTAAGTGTAACCCTAAACCTAACCCTAACCCTATGTGTAACCCTAACCCTAACCCTAACCCTAACCCTAACCCTAAGTGTAACTCTAACCCTAACCCTAACCCTAACCCTAAGTGTAACCCTAACCCTAACCCTAACCCTAACCCTAACCCTAACCCTAACCCTAAGTGTAACCCTAACCCTAACCCTAACCCTAAGTGTAACCCTAACCCTAACCCTAACCCTAACCCTAACCCTAAGTGTAACCCTAACCCTAACCCTAACCCTAACCCTAACCCTAACCCTAAGTGTATCCCTAACCCTAACCCTAACCCTAACCCTAACCCTGACCCTAAGTGTAACCCTAACCCTAACCCTAACCCTAACCCTAACCCTAAGTGTAACCCTAACCCTAAGTGTAACCCTAACCCTAACCCTAACCCTAACCCTAACCCTAAGTGTAACCCTAACCCTAACCCTAACCCTAACCCTAACCCTAAGTGTAACCCTAACCCTAACCCTAACCCTAACCCTAACCCTAAGTGTAACCCTAACCCTAACCCTAACCCTAAGTGTAACCCTAACCCTAACCCTAAGTGTAACCCTAACCCTAACCGTAACCCTAACCCTAACCCTAACCCTAACCCTAACCCTAAGTGTAACCCTAACCCTAACCATAAGTGTAACCCTAACCCTAACCCTAACCCTAACCCTAACCCTAACCCTAACCCTAACCCTAAGTGTAACCCTAACCCTAACCCTAACCCTAAGTGTAACCCTAACCCTAACCCTAACCCTAACCCTAAGTGTAACCCTAACCGTAACCCTAACCCTAACCCTAACCCTAACCCTAACCCTAAGTGTATCCCTAACCCTAACCCTAACCCTAACCCTAACCCTGACCCTAAGTGTAACCCTAACCCTAACCCTAACCCTAACCCTAACCCTAACCCTAACCCTAAGTGTAACCCTAACCCTAAGTGTAACCCTAACCCTAACCCTAACCCTAACCCTAAGTGTAACCCTAACCCTAACCCTAACCCTAACCCTAACCATAAGTGTAACCCTAACCCTAACCCTAACCCTAACCCTAACCCTAAGTGTAACCCTAACCCTAACCCTAACCCTAAGTGTAACCCTAACCCTAACCCTAAGTGTAACCCTAACCCTAACCGTAACCCTAACCCTAAGTGTAACCCTAACCCTAACCCTAACCATAAGTGTAACCCTAACCCTAACCCTAACCCTAACCCTAACCCTAAGTGTAACCCTAACCCTAACCCTAACCCTAACCCTAAGTGTAACCCTAACCCTAACCCTAACCCTAAACCTAACCCTAAGTGTAACCCTAACCCTAACCCTAACCCTAACCCTAAGTGTAACCCTAACCCTAACCCTAACGCTAACCCGAACCCTAACCCTAAGTGTAACCCTAACCCTAACCCTAACCCTAAGTGTAACCCTAACCCTAACCCTAACCCTAAGTGTAACCCTAACCCTAACCCAAACCCTAAGTGTAACCCTAACCCTAACCCTAACCCTAACCCTAACCCTAACCCTAAACCTAACCCTAAACTTAACCCTAACCCTAACCCTAAGTGTAACCCTAACCCTAACCCTAACCCTAAGTGTAACCCTAACCCTAACCCTAACCATAAGTGTAACCCTAACCCTAACCCTAACCCTAACCCTAAGTGTAACCCTAACCCTAACCCTAACCCTAACCCTAAGTGTAACCCTAACCCTAACCCTAACCTTAACCCTAACCCTAACCCTAAGTGTAACCCTAACCCTAACCCTAACCCTAACCCTAACCCTAACCCTAAGTGTAACCCTAACCCTAAGTGTAACCCTAACCCTAACCCTTACCCTAACCCTA
>JBAIAC010000146.1:65000-70000 GCA_037349315.1 Chelydra serpentina | reverse complement strand
CCTAACCCTAACCCTAAGTGTAACCCTAACCCTATGTGTAACCCTAACCCTAAGTGTAACCCTAACCCTAACCCTAACCCTAACCCTAACCCTAAGTGTAACCCTAACCCTAACCCTAAACCTAACCCTAAGTGTAACCCTAACCCTAACCCTAACCCTAAGTGTAACCCAAACCCTAACTCTAACCCTAACCCTAACCCTAACCCTAAGTGTAACCCTAACCCTAACCCTAAACCTAACCCTAAGTATAACCCTAACCCTAACCCTAACCCTAACCCTAAGTGTAACCCTAACCCTAACCCTAACCCTAACCCTAACCCTAATTGTATCCCTAACCCTAACCCTAACCCTAAGTGTAACCCTAACCCTAACCCTAAGTGTAACCCTAACCCTAACCCTAACCCTAACCCTAACCCTAACCCTAAGTGTAACCCTAATCCTAACCCTAACCCTAACCCTAAGTGTAACCCTAACCCTAACCCTAACCCTAACCCTAACCCTAAGTGTAACCCTAACCCTAACCCTAACCCTAACCCTAACCCTAACCCTAACCCTAACCCTAAGTGTAACCCTAAGCCTAACCCTAACCCTAAGTGTAACCCTAACCCTAACCCTAACCCTAACCCTAAGTGTAACCCTAACCCTAACCCTAACCCTAAGTGTAACCCTAACCCTAACCCTAACCCTAACCCTAACCCTAAGTGTAACCCTAACCCTAACCCTAACCCTAACCCTAACCCTAACCCTAACCCTAAGTGTAACCCTAACCCTAACCCTAACCCTAACCGTAACCCTAACCCTAAGTGTAACCCTAACCCTAACCCTAACCCTAACCCTAACCCTAAGTGTAACCCTAACCCTAACCCTAACCCTAACCCTAAGTGTAACCCTAACCCTAACCCTAACCCTATGTGTAACCCTAACCCTAACCCTAACCCTAACCCTAACCCTAACCCTAAGTGTAACCCTAACCCTAACCCTAACCCTAAGTGTAACCCTAACCCTAACCCTAACCCTAACCCTAAGTGTAACCCTAACCCTAACCCTAACCCTAAGCCTAACCCTAACCCTAAGTGTAACCCTAACCCTAACCCTAACCCTAACCCTAACCCTAACCCTAAGTGTAACCCTAACCCTAACCCTAACCCTAAGTGTAACCCTAACCCTAACCCTAACCCTAACCCTAACCCTAAGTGTAACCCTAAACCTAACCCTAACACTATGTGTAACCCTAACCCTAACCCTAACCCTAAGTGTAACCCTAACCCTAACCCTAACCCTAACCCTAACCCTAACCCTAAGTGTAACCCTAACCCTAACCCTAACCCTAACCCTAACCCTAACCCTAACCCTAACCCTAAGTGTAACCCTAACCCTAACCCTAACCCTAACCCTAAGTGTAACCCTATCCCTAACCCTAACCCTAACCCTAACCCTAACCCTAAGTGTAACCCTAACCCTAACCCTAACCCTAACCCTAAGTGTAACCCTAAACCTAACCCTAACCCTAACCCTAACCCTAACCCTAACCCTAACCTTAACCCTAACCCTAAGTGTAACCCTAACCCTAACCCTAACACTAACCCTAACCCTAACCCTAAGTGTAACCCTAACCCTAACCCTAACCCTAACCCTAACCCTAACCCTAAGTGTAACCCTAACCCTAACCCTAACCCTAACCCTAACCCTAACCCTAAGTGTAACCCTAACCCTATCCCTAACCCTAAGTGTAACCGTAACCCTAACCCTAAGTGTAACCCTAACCCTAACCCTAACCCTAACCCTAACCCTAAGTGTAACCCTAACCCTAACCCTAACCATAAGTGTAACCCTAACCCTAACCCTTACCCTAACCCTAATCCTAACCCTAACCCTAACCCTAACACTAAGTGTAACCCTAACCCTAACCCTAACCCTAACCCTAACCCTAAGTGTAACCCTAACCCTAACCCTAACCCTAACCCTAAGTGTAACCCTAACCGTAACCCTAACCCTAACCCTAACCCTAACCCTAACCCTAACCCTAAGTGTAACCCTAACCCTAACCCTAACCCTAACCCTAACCCTAACCCTAAGTGTAACCCTAACCCTAACCCTAACCCTAACCCTAACCCTAACCCTAACCCTAAGTGTAACCCTAACCCTAACCCTAACCCTAAGTGTAACCGTAACCCTAACCCTAAGTGTAACCCTAACCCTAACCCTAACCCTAACCCTAACCCTAACCCTAAGTGTAACCCTAACCCTAACCCTAACCATAAGTGTAACCCTAACCCTAACCCTTACCCTAACCCTAATCCTAACCCTAACCCTAACCCTAACCCTAAGTGTAACCCTAACCCTAACCCTAACCCTAACCCTAAGTGTAACCCTAACCCTAACCCTAACCCTAACCCTAAGTGTAACCCTAACCGTAACCCTAACCCTAACCCTAACCCTAACCCTAACCCTAACCCTAAGTGTAACCCTAACCCTAACCCTAACCCTAAGTGTAACCCTAACCCTAACCCTAACCCTAACCCTAAGTGTAACTCTAACCCTAACCCTAACCCTAACCCTAACCCTAAGTGTAACCCTAACCCTAACCCTAACCCTAACCCTAACCCTAACCCTAAGTGTAACCCTAACCCTAACCCTAACCCTAACCCTAACCCTAAGTGTAACCCTAACCCTAACCCTAACCCTATGTGTAACCCTAACCCTAACCCTAACCCTAACCCTAAGTGTAACCCTAACCCTAACCCTAACCCTAAGCCTAAGTGTAACCCTAACCCTAACCCTAACCCTAACTCTAACACTAACCCTAAGTGTAACCCTAACCCTAACCCTAACCCTAACCCTAAGTGTAACCCTAACCCTAACCCTAACCCTAACCCTAACCCTAACCCTAACCCTAACCCTAAGTGTAACCCTAACCCTATGTGTAACCCTAACCCTAAGTGTAACCCTAACCCTAACCCTAACCCTAACCCTAACCCTAACCCTAAGTGTAACCCTAACCCTAACCCTAAACCTAACCCTAAGTGTAACCCTAACCCTAACCCTAACCCTAAGTGTAACCCAAACCCTAACTCTAACCCTAACCCTAACCCTAACCCTAAGTGTAACCCTAACCCTAACCCTAAACCTAACCCTAAGTATAACCCTAACCCTAACCCTAACCCTAACCCTAAGTGTAACCCTAACCCTAACCCTAACCCTAACCCTAACCCTAATTGTATCCCTAACCCTAACCCTAACCCTAAGTGTAACCCTAACCCTAACCCTAAGTGTAACCCTAACCCTAACCCTAACCCTAACCCTAACCCTAACCCTAAGTGTAACCCTAATCCTAACCCTAACCCTAACCCTAAGTGTAACCCTAACCCTAACCCTAACCCTAACCCTAACCCTAAGTGTAACCCTAACCCTAACCCTAACCCTAACCCTAACCCTAACCCTAACCCTAACCCTAAGTGTAACCCTAAGCCTAACCCTAACCCTAAGTGTAACCCTAACCCTAACCCTAACCCTAAGTGTAACCCTAACCCTAACCCTAACCCTAACCCTAAGTGTAACCCTAACCCTAACCCTAACCCTAACCCTAACCCTAAGTGTAACCCTAACCCTAACCCTAACCCTAACCCTAACCCTAACCCTAACCCTAAGTGTAACCCTAACCCTAACCCTAACCCTAACCGTAACCCTAACCCTAAGTGTAACCCTAACCCTAACCCTAACCCTAACCCTAACCCTAAGTGTAACCCTAACCCTAACCCTAACCCTAACCCTAAGTGTAACCCTAACCCTAACCCTATGTGTAACCCTAACCCTAACCCTAACCCTAACCCTAACCCTAACCCTAAGTGTAACCCTAACCCTAACCCTAACCCTCACCCTAAGTGTAACCCTAACCCTAACCCTAACCCTAACCCTAAGTGTAACCCTAACCCTAACCCTAACCCTAACCCTAACCCTAACCCTAAGTGTAACCCTAACCCTAACCCTAACCCTAACCCTAACCCTAACCCTAACCCTAACCCTAACCCTATCCCTAAGTGTAACCCTAACTCTAACCCTAACCCTAAGTGTAACCCTAACCCTAACCCTAACCCTAACCCTAACTCTAACCCTAACCCTAAGTGTAACCCTAACCCTAACTCTAACCCTAACCCTAACCCTAAGTGTAACCCTAACCCTAACCCTAACCCTAAGTGTAACCCTAACCCTAACCCTAACCATAAGTGTAACCCTAACCCTAACCCTTACCCTAACCCTAACCCTAACCCTAACCATAAGTGTAACCCTAACCCTAACCCTAACCCTAACCCTAACCCTAACCCTAACCCTAAGTGTAACCCTAACCCTAACCCTAACCCTAAGTGTAACCCTAACCCTAACCCTAACCCTAATCCTAACCCTAACCCTAACCCTAAGTGTAACCCTAACCCTAACCCTAACCCTAACCCTAAGTGTAACCCTAACCCTAACCCTAACCCTAACCCTAACCCTAACCCTAACCCTAAGTGTAACCCTAACCCTAACCCTAACCCTAACCCTAACCCTAAGTGTAACCCTAACCCTAACCCTAACCCTAACCCTAAGTGTAACCCTAACCCTAACCCTCACCCTAACCCTAACCCTAACCCTAAGTGTAACCCTAACCCTAACCCTAACCCTAACCCTAACCCTAACCCTAAGTGTAACCCTAACCCTAACCCTAACCCTATGTGTAACCCTAACCCTAACCCTAACCCTAACCCTAACCCTAAGTGTAACCCTAACCCTAACCCTAAGGGTACGTCTATACTTACGCGTCTGTCGAACGCGTCGGATCGATGTTCTGGGTTCGATTTATCGCGTCTTGTCAAGACGCGATAAATCGAACCAGGAAGTGCTCCGTTGTCGACGCTGGTACTCCAGCTCGACGAACGGAGTAGGCGGAGTCGACGTGGGAGCCTGCGCGCCGCGTGTGGACCCCGGGTAAGTGCTTTTTCATTCGAACTAAGGTACTGCGACTT
>JBAIAC010000146.1:37500-52500 GCA_037349315.1 Chelydra serpentina | reverse complement strand
CCCTAAGTGTAACCCTTACCCTAACCCTAACCCTAAGTGTACCCCTAACCCTAACCCTAACCCTAACCCTAAGTGTAACCCTAACCCTAACCCTAACCCTAAGTGTAACCCTAACCCAAACCCTAACCCTAACCCTAACCCTAACCCTAAGTGTAACCCTAACCCTAACCCTAACCCTAACCCTAAGTGTAACCCTAACCCTAACCCTAACCCTAACCCTAACCCTAAGAGTAACCCTATCCCTAACCCTAATCCTAACCCTAACCCTAACCCTAAGTGTAACCCTAACCCTAACCCTAACCCTAATCCTAACCCTAACCCTAACCCTAACCCTAACCCTAACCCTAACCCTAACCCTAAGTGTAACCCTAACCCTAACCCTAACCCTAACCCTAACCCTAAGTGTAACCCTATCCCTAACCCTAATCCTAACCCTAACCCTAACCCTAACCCTAACCCTAACCCTAACCCTAACCCTAAGTGTAACCCTAACCCTAACCCTAACCCTAACCCTAAGTGTAACCCTTACCCTAACCCTAACCCTAAGTGTAACCCTAACCCTAACCCTAACCCTAACCCTAAGTGTAACCCTAACCCTAACCCTAACCCTAACCCTAAGTGTAACCCTAACCCTAACCCTAACCCTAACCCTAAGTGTAACCCTAACCCTAACCCTAACCCTAACCCTAAGTGTAACCCTAACCCTAACCCTAACCCTAACCCTAACCCTAACCCTAACCCTAACCCTATGTGTAACCCTATCCCTAACCCTAATCCTAACCCTAACCCTAACCCTAAGTGTAACCCTAACCCTAACCCTAACCCTAACCCTAACCCTAAGTGTAACCCTAACCCTAACCCTAACCCTAACCCTAACCCTAAGTGTAACCCTAACCCTAACCCTAACCCTAAGTGTAACCCTAACCCTAACCCTAACCCTAACCCTAACCCTAACCAAGTGTAACCCTAACCCTAACCCAAAGTGTAACCCTAACCCTAACCCTAAGTGTAACCCTAACCCTAACCCTAACCCTAACCCAAAGTGTAACCCTAACCCTAACCCTAAGTGTAACCCTAACCCTAACCCTAACCCTAACCCTAACCCTAACCCTAAGTGTAACCCTAACCCTAACCCTAACCCTAACCCTAACCCTAAGTGTAACCATAACCCTAACCCTAACCCTAACCCTAAGTGTAACCCTAACCCTAACCCTAACCCTAACCCTAAGTGTAACCCTAACCCTAACCCTAACCCTAACCCTAAGTGTAACCCTAACCCTAACCCTAACCCTAAGTGTAACCCTAACCCTAACCCTAACCCTAACCCTAACCCTAACCCTAACCCTAAGCCTAACCCTAAGTGTAACCCTAACCCTAACCCTAACCCTAACCCTAACCCTAACCCTAACCCTAAGTGTAACCCTAACCCTAACCCTAACCCTAACCCTAAGTGTAACCCTAACCCTAACCCTAACCCTAACCCTAAGTGTAACCCTAACCCTAACCCTAACCCTAACCCTAACCCTAACCCTAACCCTAACCCTAAGTGTAACCCTAACCCTAACCCTAACCCTAACCCTAAGTGTAACCCTAACCCTAACCCTAACCCTAACCCTAACCCTAAGTGTAACCCTAACCCTAACCCTAAGTGTAACCCTAACCCTAACCCTAACCCTAAGCCTAACCCTAACCCTAACCCTAACCCTAACCCTAACCCTAACCCTAACCCTAACCCTAACCCTAAGTGTAACCCTAACCCTAACCCTAACCCTAACCCTAAGTGTAACCCTAACCCTAACCCTAACCCTAAGTGTAACCCTAACCCTAACCCTAACCCTAACCCTAACCCTAACCCTAACCCTAAGTGTAACCCTAACCCTAACCCTAACCCTAACCCTAAGTGTAACCCTAACCCTAACCCTAACCCTAACCCTAACCCTAACCCTAACCCTAAGTGTAACCCTAACCCTAACCCTAACCCTATGTGTAACCCTAACCCTAACCCTAACCCTAACCCTAACTCTAAGTGTAACCCTAACCCTAACCCTAACCCTAAGTGTAACCCTAACCCTAACCCTAACCCTAACCCTAACCCTAACCCTAACCCTAAGTGTAACCCTAACCCTAACCCTAACCCTAACCCTAAGTGTAACCCTAACCCTAACCCTAACCCTAACCCTAACCCTAAGTGTAACCCTAACCCTAACCCTAACCCTAACCCTAAGTGTAACCCTAACCCTAACCCTAACCCTAACCCTAACCCTAACCCTCACCCTAAGTGTAACCCTAACCCTAACCCTAACCCTAACCCTAACCCTAACCCTAACCCAAAGTGTAACCCTAACCCTAACCCTGAGTGTATCCCTAACCCTAACCCTAACCCTAACCCTAACCCTAACCCTAACCCTAACCCTAAGTGTAACCCTAACCCTAACCCTAACCCTAACCCTAACCCTAACCCTAAGTGTAACCATAACCCTAACCCTAACCCTAACCCTAAGTGTAACCCTAACCCTAACCCTAACCCTAACCCTAACCCTAAGTGTAACCCTAACCCTAACCCTAACCCTAAGTGTAACCCTTACCCTAACCCTAACCCTAAGTGTACCCCTAACCCTAACCATAACCCTAACCCTAAGTGTAACCCTAACCCTAACCCTAACCCTAAGTGTAACCCTAACCCTAACCCTAACCCTATGTGTAACCCTAACCCTAACCCTAACCCTAACCCTAACTCTAAGTGTAACCCTAACCCTAACCCTAACCCTAACCCTAAGTGTAACCCTAACCCTAACCCTAACCCTAACCCTAACCCTAACCCTAAGTGTAACCCTAACCCTAACCCTAACCCTAAGTGTAACCCTAACCCTAACCCTAACCCTAACCCTAACCCTAAGTGTAACCCTAACCCTAACCCTAACCCTAACCCTAAGTGTAACCCTAACCCTAACCCTAACCCTAACCCTAACCCTAACCCTAAGTGTAACCCTAACCCTAACCCTAACCCTAACCCAAAGTGTAACCCTAACCCTAACCCTAAGTGTATCCCTAACCCTAACCCTAACCCTAACCCTAACCCTAACCCTAACCCTAAGTGTAACCCTAACCCTAACCCTAACCCTAACCCTAACCCTAAGTGTAACCATAACCCTAACCCTAACCCTAACCCTAAGTGTAACCCTAACCCTAACCCTAACCCTAACCCTAACCCTAAGTGTAACCCTAACCCTAACCCTAACCCTAACCCTAAGTGTAACCCTTACCCTAACCCTAACCCTAAGTGTAACCCTAACCCTAACCCTAACCCTAACCCTAAGTGTAACCCTAACCCTAACCCTAACCCTAACCCTAAGTGTAACCCTAACCCTAACCCTAACCCTAACCCTAAGTGTAACCCTAACCCTAACCCTAACCCTAACCCTAAGTGTAACCCTAACCCTAACCCTAACCCTAACCCTAACCCTAAGTGTAACCCTAACCCTAACCCTAACCCTAAGTGTAACCATAACCCTAACCCTAACCCTAACCCTAAGTGTAAACCTAACCCTAACCCTAACCCTAACCCTAACCCTAAGTGTAACCCTAAACCTAACCCTAACCCTAACCCTAAGTGTAACCCTAACCCTAACCCTAACCCTAAGTGTAACCCTAACCCTAACCCTAACCCTAAGTGTAACCCTAACCCTAACCCTAACCCTAACCCTAAGTGTAACCCTAACCCTAACCCTAACCCTAACCCTAACCCTAAGTGTAACCCTAACCCTAACCCTAACCCTACCCTAACCCTAACCCTAACCCTAACCCTAAGTGTAACCCTAACCCTAACCCTAACCCTAACCCTAACCCTAACCCTAAGTGTAACCCTATCCCTAACCCTAATCCTAACACTAACCCTAACCCTAAGTGTAACCCTAACCCTAACCCTAACCCTAACCCTAATCCTAACCCTAAGTGTAACCCTAACCCTAACCCTAACCCTAACCCTAAGTGTAACCCTAACCCTAACCCTAACCCTAACCCTAACCCTAAGTGTAACCCTAACCCTAACCCTAACCCTAACCCTAACCCTAACCCTAAGTGTAACCCTAACCCTAACCCTAAGTGTAACCCTAACCCTAACCCTAACCCTAACCCTAAGCCTAACCCTAAGTGTAACCCTAATCCTAACCCTAACCCTAACCCTAACCCTAACCCTAACCCTAAGTGTAACCCTAACCCTAACCCTAACCCTAACCCTAAGTGTAACCCTAACCCTAACCCTAACCCTAACCCTAACCCTAACCCTAACCCTAAGTGTAACCCTAACCCTAACCCTAACCCTAACCCTAACCCTAAGTGTAACCCTAACCCTAACCCTAAGTGTAACCCTAACCCTAACCCTAACCCTAACCCTAACCCTAAGCCTAACCCTAAGTGTAACCCTAACCCTAACCCTAACCCTAACCCTAACCCTAACCCTAACCCTAAGTGTAACCCTAACCCTAACCCTAACCCTAACCCTAAGTGTAACCCTAACCCTAACCCTAACCCTAACCCTAAGTGTAACCCTAACCCTAACCCTAACCCTAACCCTAACCCTAACCCTAACCCTAAGTGTAACCCTAACCCTAACCCTAACCCTAACCCTAAGTGTAACCCTAACCCTAACCCTAACCCTAACCCTAACCCTAACCCTAACCCTAAGTGTAACCCTAACACTAACCCTAACCCTATGTGTAACCCTAACCCTAACCCTAACCCTAACCCTAACTCTAAGTGTAACCCTAACCCTAACCCTAACCCTAACCCTAAGTGTAACCCTAACCCTAACCCTAACCCTAACCCTAACCCTAACCCTAACCCTAAGTGTAACCCTAACCCTAACCCTAACCCTAACCCTAAGTGTAACCCTAACCCTAACCCTAACCCTAACCCTAACCCTAAGTGTAACCCTAACCCTAACCCTAACCCTCACCCTAAGTGTAACCCTAACCCTAACCCTAACCCTAACCCTAACCCTAACCCTAACCCTAACCCAAAGTGTAACCCTAACCCTAACCCTGAGTGTATCCCTAACCCTAACCCTAACCCTAACCCTAACCCTAACCCTAACCCTAACCCTAAGTGTAACCCTAACCCTAACCCTAACCCTAACCCTAACCCTAAGTGTAACCATAACCCTAACCCTAACCCTAACCCTAAGTGTAACCCTAACCCTAACCCTAACCCTAACCCTAACCCTAACCCTAACCCTAAGTGTAACCCTAACCCTAACCCTAACCCTAAGTGTAACCCTTACCCTAACCCTAACCCTAAGTGTACCCCTAACCCTAACCCTAACCCTAACCCTAAGTGTAACCCTAACCCTAACCCTAACCCTAAGTGTAACCCTAACCCTAACCCTAACCCTAACCCTAACCCTAAGTGTAACCCTAACCCTAACCCTAACCCTAACCCTAAGTGTAACCCTAACCCTAACCCTAACCCTAACCCTAACCCTCAGAGTAACCCTATCCCTAACCCTAATCCTAACCCTAACCCTAACCCTAAGTGTAACCCTAACCCTAACCCTAACCCTAATCCTAACCCTAAATGTAACCCTAACCCTAACCCTAACCCTAACCCTAACCCTAACCCTAAGTGTAACCCTAACCCTAACCCTAACCTTAACCCTAACCCTAAGTGTAACCCTATCCCTAACCCTAATCCTAACCCTAACCCTAACCCTAACCCTAACCCTAACCCTAACCCTAACCCTAAGTGTAACCCTAACCCTAACCCTAACCCTAACCCTAAGTGTAACCCTTACCCTAACCCTAACCCTAAGTGTAACCCTAACCCTAACCCTAACCCTAAGTGTAACCCTAACCCTAACCCTAACCCTAACCCTAAGTGTAACCCTAACCCTAACCCTAACCCTAAGTGTAACCCTAACCCTAACCCTAACCCTAACCCTAAGTGTAACCCTAACCCTAACCCTAACCCTAACCCTAACCCTAACCCTAACCCTAACCCTAAGTGTAACCCTATCCCTAACCCTAATCCTAACCCTAACCCTAACCCTAAGTGTAACCCTAACCCTAACCCTAACCCTAACCCTAACCCTAAGTGTAACCCTAACCCTAACCCTAACCCTAACCCTAAGTGTAACCCTAACCCTAACCCTAACCCTAAGTGTAACCCTAACCCTAACCCTAACCCTAACCCTAACCCTAACCAAGTGTAACCCTAACCCTAACCCAAAGTGTAACCCTAACCCTAACCCTAAGTGTAACCCTAACCCTAACCCTAACCCTAACCCAAAGTGTAACCCTAACCCTAACCCTAAGTGTAACCCTAACCCTAACCCTAACCCTAACCCTAACCCTAACCCTAAGTGTAACCCTAACCCTAACCCTAACCCTAACCCTAACCCTAAGTGTAACCATAACCCTAACCCTAACCCTAACCCTAAGTGTAACCCTAACCCTAACCCTAACCCTAACCCTAAGTGTAACCCTAACCCTAACCCTAACCCTAACCCTAAGTGTAACCCTAACCCTAACCCTAAGTGTAACCCTAACCCTAACCCTAACCCTAACCCTAACCCTAAGCCTAACCCTAAGTGTAACCCTAACCCTAACCCTAACCCTAACCCTAACCCTAACCCTAACCCTAAGTGTAACCCTAACCCTAACCCTAACCCTAACCCTAAGTGTAACCCTAACCCTAACCCTAACCCTAACCCTAAGTGTAACCCTAACCCTAACCCTAACCCTAACCCTAACCCTAACCCTAACCCTAAGTGTAACCCTAACCCTAACCCTAACCCTAACCCTAAGTGTAACCCTAACCCTAACCCTAACCCTAACCCTAACCCTAACCCTAACCCTAAGTGTAACCCTAACCCTAACCCTAACCCTATGTGTAACCCTAACCCTAACCCTAACCCTAACCCTAACTCTAAGTGTAACCCTAACCCTAACCCTAACCCTAACCCTAAGTGTAACCCTAACCCTAACCCTAACCCTAACCCTAACCCTAACCCTAACCCTAAGTGTAACCCTAACCCTAACCCTAACCCTAACCCTAAGTGTAACCCTAACCCTAACCCTAAGTGTAACCCTAACCCTAACCCTAACCCTAACCCTAAGTGTAACCCTAACCCTAACCCTAACCCTAACCCTAACCCTAACCCTCACCCTAAGTGTAACCCTAACCCTAACCCTAACCCTAACCCTAACCCTAACCCTAACCCAAAGTGTAACCCTAACCCTAACCCTGAGTGTATCCCTAACCCTAACCCTAACCCTAACCCTAACCCTAACCCTAACCCTAACCCTAAGTGTAACCCTAACCCTAACCCTAACCCTAACCCTAACCCTAACCCTAAGTGTAACCATAACCCTAACCCTAACCCTAACCCTAAGTGTAACCCTAACCCTAACCCTAACCCTAACCCTAACCCTAACCCTAAGTGTAACCCTAACCCTAACCCTAACCCTAACCCTAAGTGTAACCCTTACCCTAACCCTAACCCTAAGTGTACCCCTAACCCTAACCATAACCCTAACCCTAAGTGTAACCCTAACCCTAACCCTAACCCTAAGTGTAACCCTAACCCTAACCCTAACCCTAACCCTAACCCTAACCCTAAGTGTAACCATAACCCTAACCCTAACCCTAACCCTAAGTGTAACCCTAACCCTAACCCTAACCCTAACCCTAACCCTAAGTGTAACCCTAACCCTAACCCTAACGCTAACCCTAAGTGTAACCCTAACCCTAACCCTAACCCTAAGTGTAACCCTAACCCTAACCCTAAGTGTAACCCTAACCCTAACCCTAACCCTAACCCTAACCCTAACCCTAAGCCTAACCCTAAGTGTAACCCTAACCCTAACCCTAACCCTAACCCTAACCCTAACCCTAACCCTAAGTGTAACCCTAACCCTAACCCTAACCCTAACCCTAAGTGTAACCCTAACCCTAACCCTAACCCTAACCCTAAGTGTAACCCTAACCCTAACCCTAACCCTAACCCTAACCCTAACCCTAAGTGTAACCCTAACCCTAACCCTAACCCTAACCCTAAGTGTAACCCTAACCCTAACCCTAACCCTAACCCTAACCCTAAGTGTAACCCTAACCCTAACCCTAAGTGTAACCCTAACCCTAACCCTAACCCTAACCCTAACCCTAAGCCTAACCCTAAGTGTAACCCTAACCCTAACCCTAACCCTAACCCTAACCCTAACCCTAACCCTAAGTGTAACCCTAACCCTAACCCTAACCCTAACCCTAAGTGTAACCCTAACCCTAACCCTAACCCTAACCCTAAGTGTAACCCTAACCCTAACCCTAACCCTAACTCTAACCCTAACCCTAACCCTAACCCTAAGTGTAACCCTAACCCTAACCCTAACCCTAACCCTAAGTGTAACCCTAACCCTAACCCTAACCCTAACCCTAACCCTAACCCTAACCCTAAGTGTAACCCTAACCCTAACCCTAACCCTATGTGTAACCCTAACCCTAACCCTAACCCTAACCCTAACTCTAAGTGTAACCCTAACCCTAACCCTAACCCTAACCCTAAGTGTAACCCTAACCCTAACCCTAACCCTAACCCTAACCCTAACCCTAACCCTAAGTGTAACCCTAACCCTAACCCTAACCCTAACCCTAAGTGTAACCCTAACCCTAACCCTAACCCTAACCCTAAGTGTAACCCTAACCCTAACCCTAACCCTAACCCTAACCCTAACCCTCACCCTAAGTGTAACCCTAACCCTAACCCTAACCCTAACCCTAACCCTAACCCTAACCCAAAGTGTAACCCTAACCCTAACCCTGAGTGTATCCCTAACCCTAACCCTAACCCTAACCCTAACCCTAACCCTAACCCTAACCCTAAGTGTAACCATAACCCTAACCCTAACCCTAACCCTAACCCTAACCCTAAGTGTAACCATAACCCTAACCCTAACCCTAACCCTAAGTGTAACCCTAACCCTAACCCTAACCCTAACCCTAACCCTAACCCTAAGTGTAACCCTAACCCTAACCCTAACCCTAACCCTAAGTGTAACCCTTACCCTAACCCTAACCCTAAGTGTACCCCTAACCCTAACCATAACCCTAACCCTAAGTGTAACCCTAACCCTAACCCTAACCCTAAGTGTAACCCTAACCCTAACCCTAACCCTAACCCTAACCCTAACCCTAAGTGTAACCCTAACCCTAACCCTAACCCTAACCCTAAGTGTAACCCTAACCCTAACCCTAACCCTAACCCTAACCCTAAGTGTAACCCTATCCCTAACCCTAATCCTAACCCTAACCCTAACCCTAAGTGTAACCCTAACCCTAACCCTAACCCTAATCCTAACCCTAAGTGTAACCCTAACCCTAACCCTAACCCTAACCCTAACCCTAACCCTAAGTGTAACCCTAACCCTAACCCTAACCCTAACCCTAACCCTAAGTGTAACCCTATCCCTAACCCTAATCCTAACCCTAACCCTAACCCTAACCCTAACCCTAACCCTAACCCTAAGTGTAACCCTAACCCTAACCCTAACCCTAACCCTAAGTGTAACCCTTACCCTAACCCTAACCCTAAGTGTAACCCTAACCCTAACCCTAACCCTAACCCTAAGTGTAACCCTAACCCTAACCCTAACCCTAACCCTAAGTGTAACCCTAACCCTAACCCTAACCCTAACCCTAAGTGTAACCCTAACCCTAACCCTAACCCTAACCCTAAGTGTAACCCTAACCCTAACCCTAACCCTAACCCTAACCCTAACCCTAACCCTAACCCTAACCCTAAGTGTAACCCTATCCCTAACCCTAATCCTAACCCTAACCCTAACCCTAAGTGTAACCCTAACCCTAACCCTAACCCTAACCCTAATCCTAACCCTAAGTGTAACCCTAACCCTAACCCTAACCCTAAGTGTAACCCTAACCCTAACCCTAACCCTAACCCTAACCCTAAGTGTAACCCTAACCCTAACCCTAACCCTAAGTGTAACCCTAACCCTAACCCTAACCCTAACCCTAACCCTAACCCTAACCCTAACCAAGTGTAACCCTAACCCTAACCCAAAGTGTAACCCTAACCCTAACCCTAAGTGTAACCCTAACCCTAACCCTAACCCTAACCCAAAGTGTAACCCTAACCCTAACCCTAAGTGTAACCCTAACCCTAACCCTAACCCTAACCCTAAGTGTAACCCTAACCCTAACCCTAAGTGTAACCATAACCCTAACCCTAACCCTAACCCTAAGTGTAACCCTAACCCTAACCCTAACCCTAACCCTAACCCTAAGTGTAACCCTAACCCTAACCCTAACCCTAACCCTAACCCTAAGTGTAACCCTAACCCTAACCCTAACCCTAAGTGTAACCCTAACCCTAACCCTAACCCTAACCCTAAGTGTAACCCTAACCCTAACCCTAACCCTAACCCTAACCCTAAGTGTAACCCTAACCCTAACCCTAACCCTACCCTAACCCTAACCCTAACCCTAACCCTAACCCTAACCCTAAGTGTAACCCTAACCATAACCCTAACCCTAACCCTAACCCTAACCCTAAGTGTAACCCTATCCCTAACCCTAATCCTAACCCTAACCCTAACCCTAAGTGTAACCCTAACCCTAACCCTAACCCTAACCCTAAGTGTAACCCTAACCCTAACCCTAACCCTAACCCTAATCCTAACCCTAAGTGTAACCCTAACCCTAACCCTAACCCTAACCCTAAGTGTAACCCTAACCCTAACCCTAACCCTAACCCTAAGTGTAACCCTAACCCTAACCCTAACCCTAACCCTAACCCTAAGTGTAACCCTAACCCTAACCCTAAGTGTAACCCTAACCCTAACCCTAACCCTAAGCCTAACCCTAAGTGTAACCCTAATCCTAACCCTAACCCTAACCCTAACCCTAACCCTAACCCTAAGTGTAACCCTAACCCTAACCCTAACCCTAACCCTAAGTGTAACCCTAACCCTAACCCTAACCCTAACCCTAAGTGTAACCCTAACCCTAACCCTAACCCTAACCCTAACCCTAACCCTAACCCTAAGTGTAACCCTAACCCTAACCCTAACCCTAACCCTAACCCTAAGTGTAACCCTAACCCTAACCCTAAGTGTAACCCTAACCCTAACCCTAACCCTAACCCTAACCCTAAGCCTAACCCTAAGTGTAACCCTAATCCTAACCCTAACCCTAACCCAAACCCTAACCCTAACCCTAAGTGTAACCCTAACCCTAACCCTAACCCTAAGTGTAACCCTAACCCTAAACCTAACCCTAACCCTAAGTGTAACCCTAACCCTAACCCTAACCCTAACCCTAACCCTAACCCTAACCCTAACCCTAAGTGTAACCCTAACCCTAACCCTAACCCTAACCCTAAGTGTAACCCTAACCCTAACCCTAACCCTAACCCTAAGTGTAACCCTAACCCTAACCCTAACCCTAACCCTAAGTGTAACCCTAACCCTAAGTGTAACCCTAACCCTAACCCTAACCCTAACCCTAAGTGTAACCCTAACCCTAACCCTAACCCTAAGTGTAACCCTAACCCTAATCCTAACCCTAACCCTAAGTGTAACCCTAACCCTAACACTAACCCTAACCCTAACCCTAACCCTAACCCTAACCCTAAGTGTAACCCTAACCCTAACGCTAACCCTAAGTGTAACCCTAACCCTAACCCTAACCCTAACCCTAACCCTAACCCTAACCCTAAGTGTAACCCTTACCCTAACCCTAACCCTAAGTGTACCCCTAACCCTAACCATAACCCTAACCCTAAGTGTAACCCTAACCCTAACCCTAACCCTAAGTGTAACCCTAACCCTAACCCTAACCCTAACCCTAACCCTAACCCTAAGTGTAACCCTAACCCTAACCCTAACCCTAACCCTAACCCTAAGTGTAACCCTATCCCTAACCCTAATCCTAACCCTAACCCTAACCCTAAGTGTAACCCTAACCCTAACCCTAACCCTAATCCTAACCCTAAGTGTAACCCTAACCCTAACCCTAACCCTAACCCTAACCCTAACCCTAAGTGTAACCCTAACCCTAACCCTAACCCTAACCCTAACCCTAAGTGTAACCCTATCCCTAACCCTAATCCTAACCCTAACCCTAACCCTAACCCTAACCCTAACCCTAACCCTAAGTGTAACCCTTACCCTAACCCTAACCCTAAGTGTAACCCTAACCCTAACCCTAACCCTAACCCTAAGTGTAACCCTAACCCTAACCCTAACCCTAACCCTAAGTGTAACCCTAACCCTAACCCTAACCCTAACCCTAAGTGTAACCCTAACCCTAACCCTAACCCTAACCCTAAGTGTAACCCTAACCCTAACCCTAACCCTAACCCTAACCCTAACCCTAACCCTAACCCTAACCCTAAGTGTAACCCTATCCCTAACCCTAATCCTAACCCTAACCCTAACCCTAAGTGTAACCCTAACCCTAACCCTAACCCTAACCCTAATCCTAACCCTAAGTGTAACCCTAACCCTAACCCTAACCCTAAGTGTAACCCTAACCCTAACCCTAACCCTAACCCTAACCCTAAGTGTAACCCTAACCCTAACCCTAACCCTAAGTGTAACCCTAACCCTAACCCTAACCCTAACCCTAACCCTAACCCTAACCAAGTGTAACCCTAACCCTAACCCAAAGTGTAACCCTAACCCTAACCCTAAGTGTAACCCTAACCCTAACCCTAACCCTAACCCAAAGTGTAACCCTAACCCTAACCCTAAGTGTAACCCTAACCCTAACCCTAACCCTAACCCTAAGTGTAACCCTAACCCTAACCCTAAGTGTAACCATAACCCTAACCCTAACCCTAACCCTAAGTGTAACCCTAACCCTAACCCTAACCCTAACCCTAACCCTAAGTGTAACCCTAACCCTAACCCTAACCCTAACCCTAAGTGTAACCCTAACCCTAACCCTAACCCTAAGTGTAACCCTAACCCTAACCCTAACCCTAACCCTAAGTGTAACCCTAACCCTAACCCTAACCCTAACCCTAACCCTAAGTGTAACCCTAACCCTAACCCTAACCCTACCCTAACCCTAACCCTAACCCTAACCCTAAGTGTAACCCTAACCATAACCCTAACCCTAACCCTAACCCTAACCCTAAGTGTAACCCTATCCCTAACCCTAATCCTAACCCTAACCCTAACCCTAAGTGTAACCCTAACCCTAACCCTAACCCTAACCCTAATCCTAACCCTAAGTGTAACCCTAACCCTAACCCTAACCCTAACCCTAAGTGTAACCCTAACCCTAACCCTAACCCTAACCCTAAGTGTAACCCTAACCCTAACCCTAACCCTAACCCTAACCCTAAGTGTAACCCTAACCCTAACCCTAAGTGTAACCCTAACCCTAACCCTAACCCTAAGCCTAACCCTAAGTGTAACCCTAATCCTAACCCTAACCCTAACCCTAACCCTAACCCTAACCCTAAGTGTAACCCTAACCCTAACCCTAACCCTAACCCTAAGTGTAACCCTAACCCTAACCCTAACCCTAACCCTAAGTGTAACCCTAACCCTAACCCTAACCCTAACCCTAACCCTAACCCTAACCCTAAGTGTAACCCTAACCCTAACCCTAACCCTAACCCTAACCCTAAGTGTAACCCTAACCCTAACCCTAAGTGTAACCCTAACCCTAACCCTAACCCTAACCCTAACCCTAAGCCTAACCCTAAGTGTAACCCTAATCCTAACCCTAACCCTAACCCAAACCCTAACCCTAACCCTAAGTGTAACCCTAACCCTAACCCTAACCCTAAGTGTAACCCTAACCCTAACCCTAACCCTAACCCTAAGTGTAACCCTAACCCTAACCCTAACCCTAACCCTAACCCTAACCCTAACCCTAACCCTAACCCTAAGTGTAACCTTAACCCTAACCCTAACCCTAACCCTAAGTGTAACCCTAACCCTAACCCTAACCCTAACCCTAAGTGTAACCCTAACCCTAACCCTAACCCTAACCCTAACCCTAAGTGTAACCCTAACCCTAACCCTAACCCTAACCCTAAGTGTAACCCTAACCCTAACCCTAACCCTAACCCTAACCCTAACCCTAACGCTAACCCTAAGTGTAACCCTAACCCTAACCCTAACCCTAAGTGTAACCCTAACCCTAATCCTAACCCTAACCCTAAGTGTAACCCTAACCCTAACACTAACCCTAACCCTAACCCTAACCCTAACCCTAACCCTAAGTGTAACCCTAACCCTAACCCTAACCCTAACCCTAACCCTAAGTGTAACCCTAACCCTAACCCTAACCCTAACCCTAACCCTAAGTGTAACCCTAACCCTAACCCTCACCCTAACCCTAACCCTAACCCTAACCCTAACCCTAACCCTAACCCTAACCCTAACCCTAACCCTAAGTGTAACCCTAACCCTAACCCTATCCCTATGTGTAACCCTAACCCTAACCCTAACTCTAAGTGTAACCCTAACCCTAACCCTAACCCTAACCCTCAGTGTAACCCTAACCCTAACCCTAACCCTAACCCTAAGTGTAACCCTAACCCTAACCCTAACCCTAACCCTAAGTGTAACCCTAACCCTAACCCTAACCCTAACCCTAACCCTAAGTGTAACCCTAACCCTAACCCTACCCCTAAGTGTAACCCTAACCCTAACCCTAACCCTAACCCTAACCCTAAGTGTAACCCTAACCCTAACCCTAACCCTAACCCTAACCCTAAGTGTAACCCTAACCCTAACCCTAACCCTAACCCTAACCCTAACCCTAAGTGTAACCCTAACCCTAACCCTAACCCATATCTAACCCTAACCCTAACCCTAAGTGTAACCCTAACCCTAACCCTAACCCTAACCCTAAGTGTAACCCTAACCCTAACCCTAACCCTAACCCTAACCCTGACCCTAAGTGGAACCCTAACCCTAACCCTAACCCTAACCCTAAGTGTAACCCTAACCCTAACCCTAACCCTTA
>JBAIAC010000146.1:7500-15000 GCA_037349315.1 Chelydra serpentina | reverse complement strand
TAACCCTAACCCTAACCCTAACCCTAACCCTAACCCTAAGTGTAACCCTAACCCTAACCCTAACCCTAACCCTAACCCTTAGTGTAACCCTAACCCTAACCCTAACCCTAACCCTAACCCTAAGTGTAACCCTAACCCTAACCCTAACCCTAACCCTAACCCTAACCCTAAGTGTAACCCTAACCCTAACCCTAACCCTAACCCTAAGTGTAACCCTAACCCTAACCCTAACCCTAACCCTAACCCTAACCCTAAGTGTAACCCTAACCCTAACCCTAACCCTAACCCTAACCCTAACCCTAAGTGTAACCCTAACCCTAACCCAACCCTAACCCCAACCCTAACCCTAACCCTAACCCTAACCCTAACCCCAACCCTAACCCTAAGTGTAACCCTAACCCTAACCCTAAGTGTAACCCTAACCCTAACCCTAACCCTAACCCTAACCCTAAGTGTAACCCTAACCCTAACCCTAACCCTAACCCTAACCCTAAGTGTAACCCTAACCCTAACCCTAACCCTAACCCTAAGTGTAACCCTAACCCTAACCCTAACCCTAAGTGTAACCCTAACCCTAACCCTAACCCTAACCCTAACCCTAAGTGTAACCCTAACCCTAACCCTAACCCTAACCCTAACCCTAACCCTAAGTGTAACCCTAACCCTAACCCTAACCCTAACCCTAACCCTAACCCTAACCCTTAGTGTAACCCTAACCCTAACCCTAACCCTAACCCTAACCCTAAGTGTAACCCTAACCCTAACCCTAACCCTAACCCTAACCCTAACCCTAAGTGTAACCCTAACCCTAACCCTAACTCTAACCCTAAGTGTAACCCTAACCCTAACCCTAACCCTAACCCTAACCCTAAGTGTAACCCTAACCCTAACCCTAACCCTAACCCTAACCCTAACCCTAAGTGTAACCCTAACCCTAACCCAACCCTAACCCCAACCCTAACCCTAACCCTAACCCTAACCCTAACCCCAACCCTAACCCTAAGTGTAACCCTAACCCTAACCCTAAGTGTAACCCTAACCCTAACCCTAACCCTAACCCTAACCCTAACCCTAACCCTAACCCTAAGTGTAACCCTAACCCTAACCCTAACCCTAACCCTAACCCTAACCCTAAGTGTAACCCTAACCCTAACCCTAACCCTAACCCTAACCCTAAGTGTAACCCTAACCCTAACCCTAACCCTAAGTGTAACCCTAACCCTAACCCTAAGTGTAACCCTAACCCTAACCCTAACCCTAAGTGTAACCCTAACCCTAAGTGTAACCCTAACCCTAACCCTAACCCTAACCCTAACCCTAAGTGTAACCCTAACCCTAACCCTAACCCTAACCCTAACCCTAACCCTTAGTGTAACCCTAACCCTAACCCTAACCCTAACCCTAACCCTAACCCTAAGTGTAACCCTAACCCTAACCCTAACCCTAACCCTAACCCTAACCCTAAGTGTAACCCTAACCCTAACCCTAACCCTAACCCTAAGTGTAACCCTAACCCTAACCCTAACCCTAACCCTAACCCTAACCCTAAGTGTAACCCTAACCCTAACCCTAACCCTAACCCTAACCCTAACCCTAAGTGTAACCCTAACCCTAACCCAACCCTAACCCCAACCCTAACCTTAACCCTAACCCTAACCCTAACCCCAACCCTAACCCTAAGTGTAACCCTAACCCTAACCCTAACCCTAACCCTAACCCTAACCCTAACCCTAACCCTAAGTGTAACCCTAACCCTAACCCTAACCCTAACCCTAACCCTAACCCTAAGTGTAACCCTAACCCTAACCCTAAGTGTAACCCTAACCCTAACCCTAACCCTTAGTGTAACCCTAACCCTAACCCTAACCCTAACCCTAACCCTAAGTGTAACCCTAACCCTAACCCTAACCCTAACCCTAACCCTAACCCTAAGTGTAACCCTAACCCTAACCCTAACCCTAAGTGTAACCCTAACCCTAACCCTAACCCTAACCCTAACCCTAACCCTAACCCTAACCCTAAGTGTAACCCTAACCGTAACCCTAACCCTAACCCTAAGTGTAACCCTAACCCTAACCCTAACCCTAAGTGTAACCCTAACCCTAACCCTAACCCTAACCCTAACCCTAACCCTAAGTGTAACCCTAACCCTAACCCTAACCCTAACCCTAACCCTAAGTGTAACCCTAACCCTAACCCTAACCCTAACCCTAACCCTAAGTGTAACCCTAACCCTAACCCTAACCCTAAGTGTAACCCTAACCCTAACCCTAACCCTAACCCTAAGTGTAACTCTAACCCTAACCCTAACCCTAAGTGTAACCCTAAACCTAACCCTAACCCTAACCCTAAGTGTAACCCTAACCCTAACCCTAACCCTAACCCTAACCCTAAGTGTAACCCTAACCCTAACCCTAACCCTAAGTGTAACCCTAACACTAACCCTAACCCTAACCCTAACCCTAACCCTAAGTGTAACCCTAACCCTAACCCTAACCCTAAGTGTAACCCTAACCCTAACCCTAACCCTAACCCTAAGTGTAACCCTAACCCTAACCCTAACCCTAACCCTAACCCTAAGTGTAACCCTAACCCTAACCCTAACCCTAAACCTAACCCTAACCCTAAGTGTAACCCTAACCCTAACCCTAACCCTAAGTGTAACCCTAACCCTAAGTGTAACCCTAACCCTAACCCTTAGTGTAACCCTAACCCTAACCCTAACCCTAAGTGTAACCCTAACCCTAACCCTAACCCTAACCCTAAGTGTAACCCTAACCCTAACCCTAACCCTAAGTGTAACCCTAACCCTAACCCTAAGTGTAACCCTAACCCTAACCCTAACCCTAAGTGTAACCCTAACCCTAAGTGTAACCCTAACCCTAACCCTAACCCTAACCCTAACCCTAAGTGTAACCCTAACCCTAACCCTAACCCTAACCCTAACCCTAACCCTAACCCTTAGTGTAACCCTAACCCTAACCCTAACCCTAAGTGTAACCCTAACCCTAACCCTAACCCTAACCCTAACCCTAAGTGTAACCCTAACCCTAACCCTAACCCTAACCCTAAGTGTAACCCTAACCCTAACCCTAACCCTAACCCTAACCCTAACCCTAACCCTAAGTGTAACCCTAACCCTAACCCTAACCCTAACCCTAACCCTAACCCTAAGTGTAACCCTAACCCTAACCCAACCCTAACCCCAACCCTAACCCTAACCCTAACCCTAACCCTAACCCCAACCCTAACCCTAAGTGTAACCCTAACCCTAACCCTAAGTGTAACCCTAACCCTAACCCTAACCCTAACCCTAACCCTAACCCTAACCCTAACCCTAACCCTAAGTGTAACCCTAACCCTAACCCTAACCCTAACCCTAACCCTAAGTGTAACCCTAACCCTAACCCTAACCCTAACCCTAAGTGTAACCCTAACCCTAACCCTAACCCTAAGTGTAACCCTAACCCTAACCCTAACCCTAACCCTAACCCTAAGTGTAACCCTAACCCTAACCCTAACCCTAACCCTAACCCTAACCCTAAGTGTAACCCTAACCCTAAC
Organism: Chelydra serpentina; assembly: GCA_037349315.1. Taxonomy (NCBI): domain Eukaryota; kingdom Metazoa; phylum Chordata; order Testudines; family Chelydridae; genus Chelydra; species Chelydra serpentina. The sequence continues at coordinate 11,436 of JBAIAC010000146.1, read as the reverse complement.
CCTAACCCTAAGTGTAACCCTAACCCTAACCCTAACCCTAACCCTAACCCTAACCCTAAGTGTAACCCTAACCGTAACCCTAACCCTAACCCTAAGTGTAACCCTAACCCTAACCCTAACCCTAAGTGTAACCCTAACCCTAACCCTAACCCTCACCCTAATCCTAACCCTAAGTGTAACCCTAACCCTAACCCTAACCCTAACCCTAACCCTAACCGTAAGTGTAACCCTAACCCTAACCCTAACCCTAACCCTAACCCTAACCCTAAGTGTAACCCTAACCCTAACCCTAACCCTAAGTGTAACCCTAACCCTAACCCTAACCCTAACCCTAACCCTAAGTGTAACCCTAACCCTAACCCTAACCCTAACCCTAAGTGTAACCCTAACCCTAACCCTAACCCTAAGTGTAACCCTAACCCTAACCCTAACCCTAACCCTAAGTGTAACCCTAACCCTAACCCTAACCCTAACCCTAACCCTAAGTGTAACCCTAACCCTAACCCTAACCCTAAGTGTAACCCTAACACTAACCCTAACCCTAACCCTAACCCTAACCCTAAGTGTAACCCTAACCCTAACCCTAAGTGTAACCCTAACCCTAACCCTAACCCTAACCCTAAGTGTAACCCTAACCCTAACCCTAACCCTAACCCTAACCCTAAGTGTAACCCTAACCCTAACCCTAACCCTAACCCTAACCCTAACCCTAAGTGTAACCCTAACCCTAACCCTAACCCTAAGTGTAACCCTAACCCTAAGTGTAACCCTAACCGTAACCATAACCCTAAGTGTAACCCTAACCCTAACCCTAACCCTAACCCTAACCCTAACCCTAAGTGTAACCCTAACCCTAACCCTAACCCTAACCCTAACCCTAACCCTAAGTGTAACCCTAACCTTAACCCTAACCCTAACCCTAACCCTAACCCTAACCCTAAGTGTAACCCTAACCCTAACCCTAAGTGTAACCCTAACCCTAACCCTAACCCTAACCCTAAGTGTAACCCTAACCCTAACCCTAACCCTAACCCTAACCCTAAGTGTAACCCTAACCCTAACCCTAACCCTAAGTGTAACCCTAACCCTAACCCTAACCCTAACCCTAAGTGTAACCCTAACCCTAACCCTAACCCTAACCCTAACCCTAAGTGTAACCCTAACCCTAACCCTAACCCTAAGTGTAACCCTAACACTAATCCTAACCCTAACCCTAACCCTAACCCTAACCCTAAGTGTAACCCTAACCCTAACCCTAACCCTAACCCTAAGTGTAACCCTAACCCTAACCCTAACCCTAACCCTAAGTGTAACCCTAACCCTAACCCTAACCCTAACCCTAACCCTAAGTGTAACCCTAACCCTAACACTAACCCTAACCCTAACCCTAAGTGTAACCCTAACCCTAACCCTAACCCTAAGTGTAACCCTAACCCTAAGTGTAACCCTAACCCTAACCCTAACCCTAACCCTAACCCTAAGTGTAACCCTAACCCTAACCCTAACCCTAACCCTAAGTGTAACCCTAACCCTAACCCTAACCCTAACCCTAACCCTAACCCTTAGTGTAACCCTAACCCTAACCCTAACCCTAACCCTAACCCTAAGTGTAACCCTAACCCTAACCCTAACCCTAACCCTAACCCTAACCCTAAGTGTAACCCTAACCCTAACCCTAACCCTAACCCTAAGTGTAACCCTAACCCTAACCCTAACCCTAACCCTAACCCTAACCCTAAGTGTAACCCTAACCCTAACCCTAACCCTAACCCTAACCCTAAGTGTAACCCTAACCCTAACCCAACCCTAACCCCAACCCTAACCCTAACCCTAACCCTAACCCTAACCCCAACCCTAACCCTAAGTGTAACCCTAACCCTAACCCTAAGTGTAACCCTAACCCTAACCCTAACCCTAACCCTAACCCTAAGTGTAACCCTAACCCTAACCCTAACCCTAAGTGTAACCCTAACCCTAACCCTAACCCTAAGTGTAACCCTAACCCTAACCCTAACCCTAACCCTAACCCTAAGTGTAACCCTAACCCTAACCCTAACCCTAACCCTAACCCTAACCCTAAGTGTAACCCTAACCCTAACCCTAACCCTAACCCTAACCCTAACCCTAACCCTTAGTGTAACCCTAACCCTAACCCTAACCCTAACCCTAACCCTAAGTGTAACCCTAACCCTAACCCTAACCCTAACCCTAACCCTAACCCTAAGTGTAACCCTAACCCTAACCCTAACCCTAACCCTAAGTGTAACCCTAACCCTAACCCTAACCCTAACCCTAACCCTAACCCTAAGTGTAACCCTAACCCTAACCCAACCCTAACCCCAACCCTAACCCTAAGTGTAACCCTAACCCTAACCCTAAGTGTAACCCTAACCCTAACCCTAACCCTAACCCTAACCCTAACCCTAACCCTAACCCTAAGTGTAACCCTAACCCTAACCCTAACCCTAACCCTAACCCTAAGTGTAACCCTAACCCTAACCCTAACCCTAACCCTAAGTGTAACCCTAACCCTAACCCTAACCCTAAGTGTAACCCTAACCCTAACCCTAAGTGTAACCCTAACCCTAACCCTAACCCTAAGTGTAACCCTAACCCTAAGTGTAACCCTAACCCTAACCCTAACCCTAAGTGTAACCCTAACCCTAACCCTAACCCTAACCCTAACCCTAACCCTAAACCTTAGTGTAACCCTAACCCTAACCCTAACCCTAACCCTAACCCTAAGTGTAACCCTAACCCTAACCCTAACCCTAACCCTAACCCTAACCCTAACCCTAAGTGTAACCCTAACCCTAACCCTAACCCTAACCCTAAGTGTAACCCTAACCCTAACCCTAACCCTCACCCTAACCCTAACCCTAAGTGTAACCCTAACCCTAACCCTAACCCTAACCCTAACCCTAACCCTAAGTGTAACCCTAACCCTAACCCAACCCTAACCCCAACCCTAACCCTAACCCTAACCCTAACCCTAACCCCAACCCTAACCCTAAGTGTAACCCTAACCCTAACCCTAAGTGTAACCCTAACCCTAACCCTAACCCTAACCCTAACCCTAACCCTAACCTAAGTGTAACCCTAACCCTAACCCTAACCCTAACCCTAACCCTAACCCTAAGTGTAACCCTAACCCTAACCCTAACCCTAACCCTAAGTGTAACCCTAACCCTAACCCTAACCCTAAGTGTAACCCTAACCCTAACCCTAACCCTAACCCTAACCCTAAGTGTAACCCTAACCCTAACCCTAACCCTAACCCTAACCCTAACCCTAAGTGTAACCCTAACCCTAACCCTAACCCTAAGTGTAACCCTAACCCTAACCCTAACCCTAACCCTAACCCTAACCCTAACCCTAAGTGTAACCCCTAACCGTAACCCTAACCCTAACCCTAAGTGTAACCCTAACCCTAACCCTAACCCTAAGTGTAACCCTAACCCTAACCCTAACCCTAACCCTAACCCTAACCCTAAGTGTAACCCTAACCCTAACCCTAACCCTAACCCTAACCCTAAGTGTAACCCTAACCCTAACCCTAACCCTAACCCTAACCCTAAGTGTAACTCATAACCCTAACCCTAACCCTAACCCTAAGTGTAACCTAACCCCTAACCCTAACCCTAACCCTAACCCAAGTGTAACCCTAACCCTAACCCTAACCCTAAGTGTAACCCTAACCCTAACCCTAACCCTAACCCTAAGTGTAACCCTAACCCTAACCCTAACCCTAACCCTAACCCTAACCCTAAGTGTAACCCTAACCCTAACCCTAACCCTAAGTGTAACCCTAACACTAACCCTAACCCTAACCCTAACCCTAACCCTAAGTGTAACCCTAACCCTAACCCTAACCCTAACCCTAAGTGTAACCCTAACCCTAACCCTAACCCTAACCCTAAGTGTAACCCTAACCCT
>JBAIAC010000145.1:600000-767500 GCA_037349315.1 Chelydra serpentina | reverse complement strand
GACCCCAAGCCCTAGCCCCTACCCCCCACCCCTAACCCCTAACCCTAACAACCCTAACCTAACCCTAACCCCTAACCTAACCCTAACCCTAAAACCCCAACCCCTAACCCTACCCCCTAACCCCCAACCCTTACCCCTTACCCCTAACCCTACCCTGACCCGACCCCAACCCCTAAACCCTAAACCCCAACCCCCAAACCCGACCCTGACCCCTAATCCTAAACCCTAACCCCCTACCCCTAACCCCTAAGCCCGACCCCTGACCCCTAACCCTTAACCCTAACCCCCCTAACCCTAACCCCCCTAACCACCCTAACCCTGACCCCTAACCTGACCCCTAACCACCCTGACCCCTAACCACCCTAAACCCTAACCCTAACCCTAAAAACCCTAACCCCTAACCCTAACAACCCTAACAACCCCTAACCCTAACAACCCTAACAACCCTAACCCTGAACCCGAACCCCAACCCTAACCCTGAACCCGAACCCCAACCCTACCCCTAACCCCGAACCCTACCCCCAAACCCCTAACCCCCAAACCCTCACCCCTCACCCTAAACCCTAACCCTAAAAACCCTAACAACCCTAACCCAAACCCCAACCCTAACCCCCTAACCCCAAACCCTAACCCCTAGCCCCAAACCCCTAACCCCTAGCCCCAAACCCCTACCCCCTACCCCCAACCCCTACCCCCAAACCCTAAACCTTACCCCCTGACCGCCTGACCCCTAAACCCCGACCCCCTAACCCCAAACACTAACCAACCCCTAACCCCTAACCCCTAACCAACCCCTAACCCTAACCAACCCCAAACCCTAACCCCAAACCCTAACCCCACCCTAACCTCACCCTCACCCTACCCCCTAACCCTCACCCTAACCTCACCCTACCCCTAACCCTAACAACCCTCACCCCTCAGACCCCCGACCCCAACCCCCAACCCCCTTAACCCTAACCCCAAACCCTAACCCCAAACCCCAAACCGCAAACCCTAACCCCAAACCCTAACCCCTAACCTCACCCTCACCCTAACCCCTACCCTCACCCTACCCCCTAACCCTAACCTCACCCTACCCCTAACCCTAACAACCCTCACCCCTCAGACCCCCGACCCCACCCCCTTAACCCTACCCTAACCGCTAACCCCAACAACCCTAACCCCTAAACCCTAACCCTAACCCCAACAACCCTAACCCCTAAACCCTAACCCTAACCCCAACAACCCTAACCCTAACCCCCCAAACCCCTTGGCCCTCACCCCTGGACCCTCACCCCTACACCCTAAACCCTAACCCCTCACCCTAAACCCTAGCCCCTCACCCTCACCCTCACCCCTAACCCTACCCCTGACCCTAACCCTTAACCCTCGCCCCTCACCCCCAACCCTTACCCCCAACCCCTCACCCCTAGCTCCCAACCCCCACCCCTAACCCTAGCCCCCGACCCCCGACCCCTCACCTTAACCCCAAACCCCCAGACCTCAGACCCTACCCCTAACCCTAAAACCCTCACCCTAACCCTAACCCCAACCCCTGACCCTAAACCCCGACCCTAAACCCTAACCCCGACCCTAACCCTAACCCTACCCCCTCACCCTCACCCTCCCCTACCCTAACGCCTCACCCTCCCCTAACCCTAAACACTAACCCCTACCCCTCACCCTAAACACAACCCTAACCCCTAACCTCACCCTCCCCTAACACAAACCCTAAAACCAACCCTAACCCCTAACCCAACCCTAACCCTAACCCCAACCCTACCCCTCACCCTAACTACAAATGCAAAACAAAATTAAAATAAATTATTTAAATCACGAATTCTTGCTTGCTGATTTAAACTATGATTAAAATCAGTGACTTGTACTGGTTTGATTTAAAACAACATAGCTTAAATCTACTTACCACAGGGTCCACACTACTCTATGTCGACGGGAGATGCTCTCCCATCAACTCCCCTTACTCTTCTCGTTCTGGTGGAGTACCGGCATGCAATCTGTGATCGATTTAGTGGGTCTTCACTAGACCTGCTAAATCGACCCCCGCTGGATTGATCACCGCTCCACCAGTAAGTGGAGACAAGCCCTGTGTGTGGAGATTCCTTAGGCTAAACCACAGGTGCTCAAGTTAAGCCATCACCCTTATGTGCTGAACCATAAATCACTCCTTCAGTTGTACTTGGCTTAAACTGTTCTCCACCCTCCACCATGCATTCACCGAAAACAGCTTCCTCCCATGGTGCTCATTTTGTAAACTATTCCTGTCCCCAAGGGCTCACTCTGGATCCTTATCCTCCATCTGCTCACACTGAAAACCGTCTCCTCTGTCTCCACCCTAAACTTTCTCTCCTGGTGCTCACTTAACCACTCCTCCCCAGACACTTACCTTGAAGCATTCCCCAAAAGATTGACATAAACCACTCTTCACATTTTACTCCTCACTTATCTGCTCCTCCCAGCATGCTTACTTACAAAGTGGCAACCATCTTAAACCACTCGTCCCATACAGAAAGACAAACTAGTCTTCCCTGGCTACTTGCATGAAGTGTCCTCTGGTTCCCAGTGCTCACAGCAAGTGGTCTCTCTCCCACCCCCTCACGCAAACCCTCAAACCCAACCTTAACCAGCTCCTCCCTACATGTTCACCTTTAAATACTCCCTAGGCTTCTGCTTTATAGTGGATTTTTTCAGCCTACTTAATATCTCGGGTATTAATCACTGGAACATTTTATTAATTTAAAAAAAGAGTGCAACCAATCACATAATAGATTTGTATAAGATATACAAATGTAATTTATTAAAATAAGAGCAAGACAAAGGCATTTCTTAGATAATACCCCATCCCACTTCCCCAAGCAAAGAGAGAACAGTGGGAATTTTTCAGGAAGCAGATGGGGAATGGGGAGGAACAGGGACCCTCCAATGAGAAAGTCCAGTCACTAAAAATGTACATACAGGTATTCAAACACCTCAGTCACAGCAGTACATGGGAAGAGAGGCAGTCTCTCTGCTATCCAGGACTCAAGCACTGTAGAGCTGTATAAATCAGACACCTTGAATTGCATACAGATAGCAGCAGCAGGGCTTTGGAGCAGAGCCCGGAGCTGGAGCAGCTCTGGAGCAGTGGAGCTGCAGGTTTTTGCCTGGAGCTGGAGCAGAGCCGGATCACAGCTCCAAAGCCCTGATTCAGCAGTGCAGAAGTTGAATTAGTTTGTTCTTGGAACTAAACACCAGCTACACTATGGGCCAACTATAGTTTCAAGTGGTCTTCAACTGTAGTCTCCTATGAAGTTCAATCCAGTAATGCATTTTGAAAGTCAGTCTACAGGGCAACAGAGGGAGACACCACATCTTAACAAAACAATTTATTTTGACTGAGCAAAATGTACAAGGTGCTCAAATGACAGTGAATTTTCTTGACTACATGAATCTGCACATCCATTGCATAGACAAGCAACCAATGGGAGCAGACTGCTTCTTCTACAGCATGTAACTACTTTTTGCCAGACTTCTTGATGCCACCACCAGCTGTCAAAAGAAAGAAAACCACAATACAGACATCTGAAGCCTACACAGAGGTTTAGTCCCACATGCCAATTTCTTCTACAACTTCCTTTATTACCACCTCCACTCAATCCCCCATCTTAGAACCTTCACCTCAACCACCACACTGTTTGTATTACACTCCACCTGACTGAGTTAATGTTTTATGCATAATTTATTTTTACCACTTACTCAACTTCCTCATCAACACATGCTTTATTTTGCATTACAAGCTTTGCACTAAGACCCAATTCCTGTTACATCAGTTACGCACCTATTTTTGTCAGCAGGACTATGTATCCAGAGACCTCTTGCATCCATTCAAGAAAATCCTCTACTTTGTCCTCTTATTACAGAAGATGTACAGCACACAAAACAGTGCTAATACTATTGAAAATCTGTTCATTCACCTCTCTGGCCCTGGTAACTACTGTGGGGTCACATGGGTGCAACAGCAAAATTTGGCCCACTAAGTCAGAAAATATACTTGAAAGGCTTTGCCAACAGCTTTTTCAATAACAAGTTTTTCTCCTCTCCTCCTCCCACACCATGTCTGGGGAGGAAAGCCACACAGATAAACAAAAGTTCAGAAAGTTTGCTGATCAATTCTCAGAACAAATGAGCCCCCATCAATGGCTCCACTCCCTGGTCAGGGACCCTAATTAGTCTTGAGAAACCTTTTGGTAGAAGGGCAAATGCTCATGCGGATACAGCATGAGTGTCTCCTCATCCCACCTAATCAAGGTGTATTTAAGGCTGTAAGAATACAGACAACAGCAACCTTCCAATTGCAACTAGAGGCCCCAATCAGAATCAAGGCCTTGCTGTACTAAGAACTGGGGGGCGGGTGCACATGGATCAGCATTCATGTCGTACTTCCTGTCAGTACCTGGCTGGGAAAAAGGAAGCTAATGATCCAACCAGCAGACCAAATTCGGTGATGAATCCTGGTCATGTGCCACCTGAGGCATGTTGTGCATACGCTAAGACTAAGCAATGTAGAAACATGAGAGACTGTAAGATCTTCAGGACAGGGACTATGTAGGGCAGCCAGACAATAGAAGGTAGGGAGAAGAGACGGTGAATTAAAAAAAAAGTTTTTAAAAAGGTCAACAAAATCATTTTTTGTATTTAATTTAAATACAGTTTTAAAAAGTAAACATTTAAAATTCAATTTGCAATTATGATAGGATTACAGTATGTTATATAAGCAGTACATGTTTGCTACCCAAGTATTAAAGAAAGTCAAACCAATGAACGACTGGAAATCAATGGTTAAGTACACAGAACCAGAATTGGCTGAAGTGCTAAATTAGCTTTCTGTAAATACAAGGAGAATAATTTTATCTCAATTTAGTCATTTAGTTTAGTTCAACAACTAGTTAGTTCAAAGTTAAGAAACTGATTGGGAGTTGAAAAAAAATAGGAAAGCTTGTTTTATTCTTCCAATCTGTGAGTAATAACATGGTGTGAGAGGATAAGACCTGGTAGTTCACCATGCCCTTCAAGATTTTGGACCAGAAACAATCAGTTAAATTCACTAACTATAGCGAAACTATTATATTAAACAGTTTTAAATGCAAAACATGTTTGATGAACTTTTTCTTATGTATCCTGCACATTTAAGATTGTTTTATTATAAAAATAAAATTCTGTGTTGGCGAGATGAAGAAGTAATGGGATTGTCAACGGGCACAGTTATTAGAATGGACTAGTTTGTGTCTGTCCAGGCAGACCACTGAATCTACTGAGCTAATTGATTGTAATAAGTTCAGTTTTACTGAATATCGTAAATCACTCAGGACTGGTACTCAAACAATTAAAACAGATGAAGTAATCCAGAAATCTTAATTGAATCATTCTGGTCTCCATTTGTTGCTCATATTTTCTTGAGTGTTTTTAATAACTTGATTAATTTGCAATTAAAACCAGCTCACTTCGGAATGTAAAATAACTAAGGCTGTCAAGCGCAGGCATTAACTGTGATTAATTAACTGAAAGCAACATTAATTCATTACGTTTTTTAAACACATTAATTGCATACCTAGGACAGGGTGGGAGACATCGGTGGCAGGGGGGCTGGAGCAGCCCCAATCCACAGCTTCCTGGGTGATGGGGGAACTGGAGCCCTGTGCCACAAACCCCCCCCCAGGGGGGGGGGGCGGAGAGGGAGGGGGCTGGAGCCCCCAGTCCCCAGCCCTGACCCGATATTTGAAAATATAGAAACCCCCAAAAAATATTTAAATAAATGGTATTCTTATATTGTTTAACAGTGCGATTAAAATGGTGATTAATCGCATGACAGCCCTAAAAATAACCTAAAGTATAGTCCTTGTTATGTCAGTGTAGCAAAAAACATTAAAGATAATGCCTTAACTTTTCCTATCCTTAAGGAAAGCCAGTTATTGAATGGGCCACTTACTAAGGGGGCCTTTCCCAGAAGCTTTTGTCTTCATCTCCTCAAGTTTCTTCTGCTCTTCCTTCTGTTTTTGCTTGAACGCCAAATCTTCCTGAAGAAAAGTCAACATTTGTTAGCATCTTCCCTCCGACCACTGCAGTTTATGCATTTTAAAATAATTCCAACTTCTATCCAAATGCAGCTGGACACAATTCATGAGCACAAAATTAATAATCAAAGTAAATGAGAAATGCATCATTTATGATTTCCTAGCATAATAAAAATGAAAAACTTAAGAATCTGAATAAATGCATATTAAGTTATGTAATTGCTTAAATAAGTCTGCATCAATAGTGTATCCTCCTTAGCAAGAAGTACCAAGTTTAGCATAAAGGCAATATTTAGTTACAAATTAAAATGTTGTAATGGTTACCAACCAATGAGAATCAATCTTTTCTTTAGGAAAATAACCAAAACTACAAATGCAAAACAAAATTAAAATAAATTATTTAAATCACGAATTCTTGCTTGCTGATTTAAACTATGATTAAAATCAGTGACTTGTACTGGTTTGATTTAAAACAATGCAACCTGAGAAGGGATGCAATATATTAGTAGAATGGTGGGCGACAAACATATTAGTGATTCATTTGTATTTTAAAACTATTATACTCTTTAAAACAATCCCCATGACGACTCCTGGGCACCTCTACTGATGCAAGCTACACAACTCAGCACTGAGATGAGACATACCTGATCCCGCAAGATGCACATACACTTCTCTTCACATTATGCCAACAACTCTGCCAAAATGCTCCATCTAATCACTCCACCATTCAATAGACCTACACCTAACAGTGAACACAGCTGGAGTGAATGCAGATAAATGCTGGAATTCAAATTTGTGGAATACCACCAACCCAGTGGCACAGGCCATGTCTATACGTACAGCTGCACCACTACAGCGCATCTGGTGAAGAAGCTCTATGACAACGGAAGAGCTCTCCTGTCGGCATAGTAAAACGACCTCTACGAATGGCAAAAGCTGTATCAGTGGGAGAAGCTCTCCTTCCTCTTATCTACCTATAGATTAACAGATTTTAAGCCCAGAAGTGAGCCATTAAGTAGCCATAAAATGTTATTCATATCAATGAAAATTCTGCTGCAAATCTGGATTAGAGCAGGGAGAGACCACTGTCCACAACTAAGGCTTGATCTGCACTACAAATTTATGTCAGTGAAACTACGTTGCTCAGGGGTGTGGATTTTCTACACCCTGAAGCAAAGTAGTTATATCAACGTAACCACTAGTGTAGACAGTGCTACCACCTCTTGGAAAGGTGGAGTACGTATGTCAACAGGAAAGCTTCTTCATTTGCTGTAGCATTTTCGCTAAGTGCTACAACAGCGTAGCTGCTGCAGTGCTCTAATTGTAGGCAAGCCCTGCTACAAGCTCGCCTACAAGATGCTACAAGCAGGCCACGTCGCAGACCAAAAATGTACAGTGAGTCTGGGATTTACAACAGAGGCAGCTGCTTAGTGGCTCTATTCAGAGTCTCAGCATATTCCATTAGCCAGCGTTTCTCAAATGCAGCCACCATGGTTGCGTGCGGCCACATCAGCCTCCTGGGCAGAGATGGGGGAGGCGAAAAAGTAGTGGACGCTCCCTGCAGCACTGAGGGGTTTCAGGGGCAAGTTTAACCCCGCCCTTTTCCCATCATCCTTCGGGCTCTGGCAGCCAGCTCTGAGCTTCAGGCCCCTGCCCTCCCAGTTTCAGGGCTCTGGGCTTCAGCTGCAGGGCTCTCGGCTTCAGCCCCCTCACCCCTGCTCCAGCAGTAGGGCTCCGGCTCTGGCCTTCAGCCTGCGGTAGCAGGGCTTCAGCAGTGCCAGCCTTACCTGGCACCGTGGTCAAGAGGCAAGCAGGGGGGTGAGAGGCCATGGAAGGGAGCTCGGGATGATGGACCATGTATCTGTATTTTAATCGTGCTTACTCTGGGTGACACCCACAGCTAGCCCTTCTGGTACAAAAATGAAGAAGCCAGATGGTTTTGCTGATGGGCGATCAGCAAAGCCAATGGACCCTGGTAGAACTTAACCTTCCTGTGAAAGTTTTGGCCAGCCTGTAAACAATGGCTGCTATAACACTGCAAGAGCATGTGACCAGACCACATGTCTCTGGATTCCATCTTGGGATGTCAGTATTTCTTCACAAACCAGTCTGAGAACCAAATTTTTGAAACAAAGGGTTCCTGCCATATGCTAAAGCTATATAAAGATAGGGACTGACAATCTGTTGTTCTTCACTCCCCACACAAGAAGACTCCTGGAAATACCTGAGGAACACAGACAGAACTGGGGGAAATGCTGGACCCAGGCTAAAGGGATTTCTAGCCTGTATATCAGGGGTCACCAACTGGTCGATCCTAGAGGATCTCCCAGTTGATCGTGATCTCCGGCAGCACAGCGAGGCTGCTGCTAAGACAGGATCCCAGCCTGCCCCAGCCCCACGCTGCTCTTGGAAGTGGCCAGCGCGGCTCCGGGAGCAAGATCTCCCTCTGCCCACTGCTCCTGCCTGCAAGCACTGCTCCTGCAGCTCCCATTGGCCGGGAACAGTGAGCTGTGGCCAATGGGAACTGCGGGGACAGTGCCTGCAGAGGGGCAGCACCCGCCCAGGGGCCACAGGGGCACGCTGGCCCCTTCTGGGAGCAGCATGGGGCTGGGGTAGGCAGGGAGCCTGCCCTAGCGGCAGCGATGCTGCACCACTGACCGGGAGCTGCCGGGGGTAAGTGCTGCCCAGCAGGAGGCCGTATCCCAAAGCCCCAGCCCCCTCCCAGAGCCAGCACCCCAAACCTCCTCCTGCACCCCAAGACTCCACCCCAGCCCGGACCCCGCTCCTACAACCAAACTCCCTCCCAGAGCTTGCACCCCTCACCCCCTCCTGCACCCCAGTCCCCTGCCCCAGGCTCAGCCCAGAGCCCCCTCCCACACTGCAAATCCCTCAGCTCCAGCCCAGAGGCCACACCTCTTCCTGAACCCCAACCCCCTACCCCAGGCCGGTGAAAGTGAGTGTGGGTGGGGGAGAGCAAATGATGGAGGGGGGGGGGGTGGAGTGAGTGGGGTGTGGCTTTGGGGAAGGGGCAGGGTAGATCCTAGGTTGCCTTTAAACTCAAAAAGTAATCTTGGGAGTAAAAAAAGGTTAGAGACCACTGCTGTATATGTAGACCTGAGAAATCCAGGCTGTAAAGCTAACGCAGCTTGTGCCTTAAGAATCTGTAAGTCGGCCTGTACCGTCAGTTAGGGTGAGAATCTGCTAATTCATATCCAATCTATCTAGTATATTAAGCTTAGTGTGCGTTTTTTTTATTTGCTAGTTAATCTGCTTTGATCTGTTCGCTATCCCTTATAATCACTTAAAATCTATCTTTTGTAGTTAATAAACTTGTTTTTGCTTTACCTAAACCAGTGAGGTTGAGTGAAATGCATGGAAAATCGTAGCTCAAGGGGCAAAGGCTGTTGCATATTCTTCTCCACATTGAGGGGGAAGTGAACTGGACAATAAATTCATATTGGTTGGGGTTTGGACCAGGGCAGGACAGTAAAGCTCTGGGAAGCTGGTGGTTATTTTGGCTGTAGCCTCGCTATTGTTGGTTCACATCCAGTGGCTGGTCAGAGAGCCTGCATGTAACTGCAGCTGGGTCAGTGTGTCCCTACCTGTGTGTATACTATTGGAAGTGTAAGACAGGGAGCGTGTCTGCAGCTTGTCACAGCAGCACAGTGTGAGAGGGAGCCCAGGCTGGTGGGTCAGTGGCACCCCCAGTTTAAGGTGGCACCCCAGGGAAAACCTGCCACAGTGCATATTTGTTTTTTCCTAAAGCTAAGCTCCTGGCCCACAGAGACTGTGTACGGGCTTTAAGAGACCAGAGTGGCTGACCTGGAGGAACTAAGAGAGACAGAGGTACAGTAACTCCTCACTTAACGTTGTAGTTATGTTCCTGAAAAATGCGACTTTAAACAAAACGATGTTAAACTAATCCAATTTCCCCATAAGAATTAATGTAAATAAGGGGGTTAGGTTCCAGGGGGGAAAAAAAAAAAGTTATATATATTACACACACACACAATAAGTTTTAAAACAACAAACAATTGAATACTGGCACACAGCCATGATGATAGTGAAGCTTGGTTGAGGTGGAGGAGTCAGAGCCCTCAAGGGTTAACTCTCACACTCTACAAGCCAGCAGGAAAGATGTGTTTCAGAGATAGAGATGCACATTTCCAATTAGGTATCAAGAGTGGGGTCAGAAGTACACTGCCTTGTTGATTAGATCAGCAAGCCCTGCAGCTGCAGCTTCTGCCTAAGGCAGCAGCTCCCTCCCCCGTGCGTCCCCCTTGCTCTATGGAAGATGGGGTAAGCAAAGTTCAGGGGGACATTAGCCCCCCTCTTCTTCCCCTCCCCCGCCCCACCCCCCACAGCAAACAGGCAGGAGTCTCAGAGAGTAGCACATGGCAGTGGGGGCAGGGACAGCTGAACTGCCGACGTTAGAAGGGAGCATTTCACAACTGTAAACGAGCATGTTCCCTAATTGATCAGCAATGTAAGAACGAAACAACGTTAACCGGGACAACTTTAAGTGAGGAGTTATTGTACATAGATGAGACTTTCTGGGACACAGTAGAACGGTCCCACCCCCGGTCTGACAGCCTCTGTGCTGTTGAGAAGGATGAAAGTCTCAGGGAAGGAGAACATCTAACTGGATCAGAGGGAAACGATCCCATAGTTGGGACCCTCCTTCCAGATGATTTTGTGGTATCCTCTCGCACTGAAGATACCTCTCCAGGGGAGGGAACTCCAGTTATTTGGAAGAGACAGGTAACAGTTATGGGAATTCAATCATTAGAAACATAGATAGCTGCGTTTGCGATGACCGGGAAAACTGCATGGTGACTTGCCTGCCTGTCCAAAGGTTGTGGATCTCTCAAGACACCTAGGACTTATGTGCAGTGCTGGGGAGAAGCTGGTGGTTGTGGTACATGTAGGTACGAGTGACATAGGGAAGGATAGGAGAGAGGTCCTGGAAGCCAAATTTAGGCTGCTAGGTAAGAGACTGAAGTCCAGAGCCTCCATGGTAGCATTCTCTGAAATGCTTCCAGTTCCACATGCAGGGCCAGTTGGACAAGCAGAACTGCAGGGTTTCAATGCATGGATGAGATGATGGTGTAGGGAGGAGGAGTTTAGATTAGGAACTGGGGAAACTTTTGGGAAAGGGGGAAACCTATACAGGAAGGAATGGGCTCCACCTAAACCAAAACAGAACCAGATTGCTGGCACTTAAAATTAAAAAGGTTGTAGAGAAGTTTTTAAACTAAGGGCTGGGGGAAAGCCAACAGGTGCAGAGGAGCACGTGGTCTGGACAGAGACATCCCTTAGGGGAGGATCTATTAATGGAGATTCTCTATGTCCTAGTAAGGAGGAGAGGATGGAAGATGATAAAATACAGGTAGGATCTGATGAGAAACAGTCAAATGAAAGAGTCCCATTCAATTACATCATGTAATGGCAAACAGCTAAAAAGTGACAAGTTTTTTAAAGTGCTAATATACAAATATTAGAAGTCTAAATAATAAGATGGGTGAACTAGAGTGCCTCGTATTAAATGAGGATATTGTAGGCCTCACAGAAACTTGGTGAAATGAGAATAATCAATGGGACATAGTAATATCAGGGGACAAAATATATCAGAAGAACAGAACAGGTTGTGCTGGTAGGGGAGTGGCACTATGTGAAAGAAAAGCATAGAATCAAATAAAGTAAAAATCTTAAATGAACCAAACTGTACCACAAAATCTCTACGGATAGTAATGCAATGTTCTAATAATAAGAATATTAGGGCTATATTACTGACCACCTGACCACAATGGTGATAGTAACTGCGAAATGCTCAGGGAGATTAGAGAGGCTAATTTTTTTTTAAAAAACCTCAATAATAATGGGGGATTTCAACTATCCCCATATTAACTGGGTGCATGTCAACTCAGGATAGGATGCAGAGATAAAATTTCTAGACACCACTAATGACTGCTTCTTAGAGCAGCTAGCCCTGGAACCCACAAAAGGAGAGGCAATTCTTGATTTAGTCCTAAGTGAAGCACAGGATCTAGTCAAAGAGGTTAATAGCAGGACTGCTTGGTAATAGTGACCAAAATATAATTAAATTTAACATCCCTGTGGCAGGGAAACCACCACAACAGCCTAACACTGTAGCATTTAATTTCAGAAAGGGGGACTACAGAAAAATGAAGAAGTTAGTGAAACAAATTAAAAGGTACAGTACCAAAAGTGAAATCCCTGCAAGCTGCATGGAAGCTTTTTAAAGACACCATAATAGAAGCTCAACTTAAATGTATGCCTCAAATTAAAAAACACATAGTAAGAGAACCAAAAAAGTTCCATCATGGCAAACCAATTAAATAAAAGAAGCAGAGAGAGACAAAAATGCATCCTTTAAAAAGTGGAAGTTAAATCCTAGAGAGGAAAATAGAGAGAAGTATAAACCCTGGCAAATGAAGTGTAAAAATATAATCAGGAAGGCCAAAAAATTTGAAGAACAGCTAGCCAAAGACTCAAAAACTAGTAGCAAAAACTGGTTTTAAGTACATCAGAAGCAGGAATCCTGCTAAACCAGAGATGCTAAAGGAGTACTCAAGCACAATAAGGCCATTGCAGAGTAACTAAATGAATTCTTTGCATCGGTCTTCACAGTTGAGGATGTCAGGCAGATTCCCAAACCTGAGCTATTCTTTTTAGGTGACAAATCTGAGGAACTGTCCCAGACTGAGGTGTCATTACAGGAGGTTTTGGAACAAATTGATGAACTAAACAGTAATAAGTCACCAGGACCAGATGGTATTCACCCAAGAGATCTGAAGGAACTAAAATGTGAAATTACAGAAATACTAACTGTAATTTGTAACCTATCATTTAAATCAGCTTCTGTACCAAATGACTGGAGGATAGCTAAGTGACGCCAATTTTTAAAAAGGGCTCCAGAGGTGATCCCAGCAATTACAGGCCAGTAAGCCTGACTTCGGTACCGGACAAACCGGTTGAAACTATAGTAATGAACAAAATTGTCAGACACAGAGATAAACATGATTTGTTGGGGAAGAATCAACATGGTTTTTATAAAGGGAAATCACCAATCTACTAGAATTCGGGGGGGGGGGGGGGGGGGGGGGGGGGAGCTTCAACAAGCATGTGGACAAGGGGGATCCAGTGGATATAGTATACTTTGATTGTCAGAAAGCCTTGTGACAAGGTCCCTCAACAAAGGCTCTTAAGCTAAGTAAGCTGTCATGGGATAAGAGGGAAGGTCCTTTCATGGACTGGTATCTGATTAAAAGATAGGAAACAAAGGTTAGCAGTTTTCAGAATGGAGAGAGGTAAATTGTGGTGTCCCCCAGGTGTCTGTTCTGAGACCAGACCTATTCGACATATTCAAAAATGATCTGGAAAAAGGGATAAACAATGAGGTGGCAAAATATGCAGATGATAGCTATCTTGAGTAGTTTTTGTAAGTCCCAGACAGACGGCGAAAAGCTACAAAAGGATAGACGTCAGGATCGGCTTCAGCGGGCACAATGTTCTGAAGATTCAGAGCAGGCTACGCAGCGGGGACAGAAGGCCAGGGAGGATAATTGGCGGCATGTGACTTCCAGAAGAGGAAAGAGTACCAGAAGGTCCATGTACCGGAAACACAGATTCAGGTGAGCAACCGTTTTCATGTTCTCTCCGCAGGTACTAGTGCAGAGAGTGGAGTGAATGATGCATCTGAGGGAACAGAGCAGAAGGAGACTCCACTGATTGGAAGGCATGAGATGCACAGTCCTAGGGATGGGGGTTCCACGACCACCACTCCCAAGAGGAGGAGGAGGGTGGTGGTGGTCGGGGACTCTCTCCTCAGGGGGACTGAGTCATCTATCTGCCGCCCTGACTGGGAAAACCGAGAGGTGTGCTGCTTACCAGGGGCTAGGATTCATGATGTGATGGAGAGACTGCCGAGACTCATCAAGCCCTCAGATCGCTACCCCCTCCTGCTTCTCCACGTGGGCACCAATGATACTGCCAAGAATGACCTTGAGCGTATCACTGCAGACTACGTGGCTCTGGGAAGAAGGATAAAGGAGTTTGAGGCGCAAGTGGTGTTCTCGTCTATCCTCCCTGTGGCAGGAAAAGGCCGGGGTAGAGACCCTCGAATCGTGGAAGTCAACGAATGGCTACGCAGATGGTGTCGGAGAGAAGGGTTTGGATTCTTTGACCATGGGATGGTGTTCCAAGAAGAAGGAGTGCTAGGCAGAGACGGGCTCCACCTGACGAAGAGAGGGAAGAGCATCTTTGGAAGCAGGCTGGCTAACCTAGTGAGGAGGGCTTTAAACTAGGTTCACCGGGGGAAGGAGACCAAAGCCCCGAGGTAAGTGGGGAAGTGGGATATCGGGAGGAAGCACAAGTAGGTGAGTGCAAGAGGGGAGGGCTCCTGCCCCATACTGGGACAGCAGGACGATCGGTGAGTTATCTTAAATGCCTATACACAAATGCAAGAAGCCTGGGGAACAAGCAGGGAGAACTGCAAGTCCTGGCACAGTCAAGGAATTATGATGTAATTGGAATAACAGAGACTTGGTGGGATAACTCATATGATTGGAGTACTGTCATGGATGGATATAAACTGTTCAGGAAGGGTAGGCAGGGCAGAAAAGGTGGGGGAGTTGCGTTGTATGTAAGAGAGCAGTATGCCTGCTCAGAGCTCCAGTATGAAACTGCAGAAAAACCTGAGAGTCTCTGGATTAAATTGAGAAGTGTGAGCAACAAGGGTAATGTCGTGGTGGGAGTCTGCTACAGACCAGGGGAATGAGGTGGACGAGGCTTTCTTCCAGCAACTAACAGAAGTTACTAGATCACAGGCCCTGGTTCTCACGGGTGACTTTAATCACCCCGATATCTGCTGGGAGAGCAATACAGCGGTGCACAGACAATCCAGGAAGTTTTTGGAAAGTGTAGGGGACAATTTCCTGGTGCAAGTGCTGGAGGAACCAACTAGGGGAAAAGCTCTTCTTGACCTGCTGCTCACAAACAGGGAAGAAATAGTAGAGGAAGCAATAGTGGATGGGAACCTGGGAGGCAGTGACCATGAGATGGTCGAGTTCAGGATCCTGACACAAGGAAGAAAGGAGAGCAGTAGAACAGAGACCCTGGACTTCAGAAAAGCAGACTTCGACTCCCTCAGGGAACTGATGGGCAAGGTCCCCTGGGAGAATAACATGAGGGGAAAGGAGTCGAGGAAAGCTGGTTGTATTTTAAAGAATTCTTATTGAGGTTGCAGGAACAAACCATCCCGATGTGTAGGAAGAAAAGCAAATATGGCAGGCGACCAGCTTGGCTTAACAGTGAAATCCTTGCTCGTCTTAAACACAAAAAAGCAGCTTACAAGAAGTGGAAGATTGGACTAATGACCAGGGAGGAGTATAAAAATATTGCTCAGGCATGCAGGAGTGAAATTAGGAAGGCCAAATCACACTTGGAATTGCAGCTACCTGGAGATGTTAGGAGTAACAAGAAGGGTTTCTTCAGGTATGTGAGCAACAAGAAGAAAGTCAAGGAAAGTGTGGGCCCCTTGCTGAATGAGGGAGGGAACCTAGTGACAGAGGATGTGGAGAAAGCTAGTGTACTCAATGCTTTTTTTGCCTCTGTCTTCACAGACAAGGTCAGCTCCCAGACAGCTGCACTCCGCAGCACGGTATGGGGAGGAGGTGACCAGCCCTCTGTGGAGAAAGAAATAGTTCGGGACTATTTAGAAAAGTTGGACGAGCACAAGTCCATAGGGCCGGATGCACTGCATCCGAGGGTGCTAAAGGAGTTGGCCGATGAGATTGCAGAGCCATTGGCCATTATCTTTGACAAATCATGGCAATCGGGGGAGGTCCCGGATGACTGGAAAAAAGCTAATGTAGTGCCCATCTTTACAAAAGGGAAGAAGGAAGATCCGGGGAACTACAGGCCAGTCAGTCTCACCTCAGTCCCTGGAAAAATCATGGAACAGGTCCTCAAGGAATCAATTCTGAACCACTTAAAGGAGGGGAAAGTGATCAGGAACAGTCAGCATGGATTCACCAAGGGCAAGTCATGCCTGACTAACCCTAATTGCCTTCTATGATGAGATAACTGGCTCTGTGGATGAGGGGAAAGCAGTGGATGTGCTATTTCTTGACTTTAGCAAAGCTTTTGATACAGTCTCCCACAGTATTCTTGCCAGCAAGTTAAAGAAGTATGGGCTGGATGAATGGACGGTAGGGTGGATAGAAAACTGGCTAGATGGTCGGGCTCAACGGGTAGTGATCAATGGCTCCATGTCTAGTTGGCAGCCGGTATCAAGTGGAGTGCCCTAAGGGTCGGTGCTGGGGCCAGTTTTGTTCAATATCTTCATTAACGATCTGGAGGATGGTGTGGACTGCACCCTTAGCAAGTTTGCAGATGACACTAAACTGGGAGGAGTGGTTGATACGCTGGAGGGTAGGGATAGGATACAGAGGGACCTGGACAAATTAGAGGATTGGGCCAAAAGAAATCTGATGAGGTTCAACAAGGACAAGTGCAGAGTCCTGCACTTAGGACGGAAGAATCCCATGCACTGCTACAGACTAGGGACCGAATGGCTGGGCAGCAGTTCTGCAGAAAAGGACCTGGGGGTTACGGTGGACGAAAAGCTGAATACGAGTCAACAGTGTGCCCTTGTTGCCAAGAAGGCTAATGGCATTTTGGGTTGTATAAGTAGGGGCATTTCCAGCAGATCGAGGGACGTGATCAGTCCCCTCTATTCGGCACTGGTGAGGCCTCATTTGGAGTACTGTGTCCAGTTTTGGGCCCCACACTACAAGAAGGATGTGGATAAATTGAAAAGAGTCCAGCGGAGGGCAACAAAAATGGTTAGGGGACTGGAGCACATGACTTATGAGGAGAGGCTGAGGGAACTGGGATTGTTTAGCCTGCAGAAGAGAAGAATGAGGGGGGATTTGATAGCTGCTTTCAACTACCTGAAAGGGGCTTCCAAAGAGGATGGATCTAGACTGTTCTCAGTGGTAGAAGATGACAGAACAAGGAGTAATGGTCTCAAGTTGCAGAGGGGGAGGTTTAGGTTGGATATTAGGAAAAACTTTTTCACTAGTAGGGTGGTGAAGCACTGGAATGGGTTACCTAGGGAGGTGGTGGAATCTCCTTCCTTAGAGGTTTTTAAGGTCAGGCTTGACAAAGCCCTGGCTGGGATGATCTAGTTGGGGTTGGTCCTGCTTTGAGCAGGGGGTTGGACTAGATGACCTCCTGAGGTCCCTTCCAACCCTGAGATTCTATGATTCTATGATACCTAGGGAGGTGGTGGAATCTCCTTCCTTAGAGGTTTTTAAGGTCAGGCTTGACAAAGCCCTGGCTGGGCTGATTTAGTTGGGTTTGGTCCTGCTTTGAGCAGGGGGTTGGACTAGATGACCTCCTGAGGTCCCTTCCAACCCTGAGATTCTATGATCTCTCAAAACTGGGAAACTGGGCAACAAAATGGCAGATGAAAATCAATGCTGATAAACGCCAAGTAATGCATACTGGAAAACATAATCCGAACTATACATATAAAATGACAAGGTCTAAATTAGCTGTTATCACTCAAGAAAGGGATCTTAGAGTCATTGGGGATAGTTCTCTGAAAACATCACTCAAGATAAATATATATATATATATGGAGATATGCCTATCTCATAAAACTGGGAGGACCTTGAAACGTCATCGAGTCCAGTCCGCTGCCTTCACTAGCAGGACCAAGTACTGTCCCCTGACAGATTTTTGCCCCAGATCCCTAAATGGCCCCCTCAAGGGATTGAACTCACAACCCTGGGTTTAGCAGGCCAATGTGCAAACCACTGAGCTATCCCTCCTCCCAATGCGCAGTAGCAGTCAAGAAAGCGAACAGAATGTTGGGCATCATTAAGAAAGGAATAGATAATAAGAGAGAAAATATTATATTGCCTCTTTATAAATCCATGGTATCCCCACATTTTGAATATTGCGTGCAGATGTGGTCGCCCCATCTTTAAAAAAAGATATATTGGAATTGGAAAAGATTTAGAAAGGGGCAACAAAAATGATTAGGGGTATGGAGTGTCTGCCATATGAGGAGAGATTAATAAGACTGGGAGTTTTCAGCTTGGAAAAGAGACGACTAAGAGGGGATATGATAGTGGTCTATAAAATCATGACTGGTGTGTAGAAAGTAAGTAGGGAAGTGTTATTTACTCCTTCTCTTAACACACAAACTAGGGGGTCACCAAATGAAATTAACAGGCAGTAGGTTTAAAAGAAACAAAAGGAAGTGCTTTTCCACACAATGCACAATCAACCTGTAGAACTCCTTGCCAGAGGATGTTGTGAAGGCCAAGACTATAACAGAGTTCAAAAAAGAACTACATAGGTTCACGGAGGATAGGTCCATCAATGGCTATTAGCCAGAATGAGCTGGAATGGTGTCCCTAGCTTCTGGCAAACAGAGGCTGAGAGTGGGCAACAGGGGATGGATCACTTGATAATTACCTGTTCTGTTCATTCCCTCTGGGGCACCTAGCATTGGCCACTATCAAAAGACAGGATACTAGGCTAAATGGATCTTTGGTCTGACCCAGTATGGCCTTCCTCACACTTGCAGGGAGCCGCTGGAGGTGAGTGCCCTCTGACTCGGCACCCCAAGCCTCTCCTGCACCCCAACCCCCTGTCCCGAGCATTTCAGGAAAATTTGTCAGACCGGCCACCGATAAGATTTGGTGGCCGCACTCTGAGGCCACCAAAAATATTGTGAGAACCCCTGCATTAGACCACAGCCTCACTGTGACCACGTTACCAGTCAAGTTTACCTCCACAAAACGCAGTTACAGGTGCCACTGCTCCCCCAACCCTATTCCAAGGTGAGCGAAGTCCCCTCCCGGTAGTCTGACCCTCAGCCCACCCAGGAAGGGAAGAGCTCAGCACTGACTCCCACCTCGTCCATGTCCTTTGTCTGTTTCTTCGGTTGCTTCAGAGGTTTCTTCTTACCGCCTACACCAAGGGAAAAAAAACCCAGTGAGACGCAGAGCCGGGTGTTCGCATGAGAGCCCCACCGCCACCCCCGGACCCTTTACGGGAGGAGGGAGAAAAGAGGAGAGGGGAGCTCGCCCCAGAGCCCTCACGGGGAGAAAAGGAAAAGAGGCGGGGAGCGCGAGCGGCGCCCACTCCAGAGCCACGCACAAAGCCCAGCAAGTCTCTGTTTCCTGTGGGGTCGAGCCGGGAAAGGGGACGGTCTCGGCTTCTAGCCCATTAAAGCGAAGCCTAAGGGCCTGCAGGAGAAAAAGGGACAATGGCTTTCTAGAGACCCCCTTACCGTCTCTGCCCGACATAGCGCGGTCTCTCAAGTCTCAGCACCCTCGCAACCACAGCGCTGCCCCGGAAGTACAAGCCCGTCGGCTTATCACTTCCGTCTGACTTTATGCGGCCACCGTACGGTTTCCGGTGCCTGCTTCCGAGTTCAGCCGAGAGTGGTCAGCACAGCGCGTGCCCGAGACAGGAGAAACAAGAGTGTGAGACCGCGGCACGCGCTGAGAAAGCGGCCGCCGGGCAGGTACCGATAAGGGGCTGCAGGGAGATGGGGAGAATTGGCGGGAGGGGTGAGCGGGGACGGGCGTAGAGGAAGTATTGGAAGGAGGGATGGAGGGGAGTAGAGGGAGTATTGTGGGAAAGTGTTTATGAGATTAATTTCAATGGCTTGCATTATGCAAGAGTTCAGACTCGTTTGCTATGAATTACATGGAGATTTACATGTAAATCTCTTAGTTTATAAATTGTATAAATATTAAGAATTGCCTTTCTTTGAATTCATTTGTGAGGTGAGCCCAGTCTTTTGGCTCCTTCTGGCACAGTAATTTTTAAGGTTTCAAAGTTGAAAATGGATTGAATATTAATTTATATCATGGTTTTATGTAAATATAAACAAGTCCTATTTGACATAACACGTGACGACGACCAACTGAATATTTCAACATGTGCAAGTGCTTATGTACAAGTGCTAGAAGTCTAAATACGAAGATGGGTGAAATGAGAGTACTAATAATTAAGGCATCTTGGTGGAATGAGGATCATCAACGGGAGACGGCTTGGGGCATAGGAGAGGGCTTGGGGTGCTGGATGGGGGGGTGCTCACCTCTGGCAGCACCCCGCAAGCAGCTCCCCGTCCCTGCCTTAGGGGAGCTCGTGCCCCCACCCCCCCCAACTCCACCCCCGCCCCTTCCCCAAATCCCCACCCCTGCCTCCTCCCCTGGGCACGCTGCATCTCCCCCCCCCCCCCACTTGTAAGCTGGGGGAGGGGGGGAAAGCAGCAGAGCACCCACTGGGCCCAGCAGCTCCCCGCCAGCCCCCCCCCCCCCCCCCTGCGCCCCCAGCTCACCTCTTGGAGGCTTAGCCAGACGCGAAGCGGCAGCCGCCAGCCGCTTTTCCTGGCTCCCTCCAGCTGGTCTGCAGCGCCTTGAGAGAGGGGTATGAGGAGGAGGCGGAGCCAGAGGGCCTGGCTCTGTCTCCGCCTCCTCCCCATACCCCTCTCTCCCCCGAGGCACCGCCGACCAGCTGGAGGGAGCCAAGAAAAGCGGCTGGCAGCTGCCGCTTCTCGTCTGGCTGAGCCTCTGGAGGTGCAGAGGTGAATTGGGCGTGCGGCAGGGGCTGGCGGGGAGCTGCCGGTGGGTGCTGAGCACCCACCAATGTTTCCCCGTGGGTGCTCCAGCCCAGGAGCACCCACGGAGTCAGCGCCTATGGTCTCTGCTGCTCCTGGTGGAGGTACGGCCAGGCAGCTCTGCAAGGGTGCCACCCCCCACAGCTCCCATAGGCTGTGGGTCCCGGCCAATGAGCTGGGAGCCATGGAGTCAGCGCTCGGGGAGGGGGGGATGGAGGCAGAGTGCCTGCAGAGCCGCCTGGCTGCACCTCTGCCAGGAGCAGCAGGGACAGGGAGCTGCTTGCAGGGAGCCACTGGAGGTGAGTGCCCCCCCATCCAGCACCCCAAGCTCCTCCTGCGCCCCAAGCCCCCTCCTGGACCAAAACTCCCTCCCAGAGTGTGCCCCGCAGCCCCTCCCACATCCCTGCCCCCTGCTGGCCCAGCACCAACCGCACTATAAACCGGATTTTCAGTGTAGATCAGAAATGCCAGTTTATAGAGGTTGCTGGTTGGTGAAGTGTCGGATAAAAGAGCTTTTACTGTACCAGGGTACAAAATATGTAGGAATGACAGAGTAGGGTGTGCTGGTGTTCGAGTGGCACTGTATGTGAAAGAAAGCATAGATTCAAATAAAGTAAAAATCTTAAATGAATCAAACTGTACCCTAAAATCTCTGTTTAGGCATGAAATTTCTATCCATAATCATAGTATTGCAGTAGGAGTATACTATGGACCACCATCACCTGACCGTAATGATGATTGTGATTGTGAAATGCTCAGGGAGATTAGAGTGGCTGCAAAGGCAGGAAATGCAATAATAATGCAGGATTTCAACTATTCTCATGTTGACTGGGTACATGTCACCTCAGAAAGGTTGCAGACACAACATTTCTTGACACCATAAATGGTTGGTTCTTGGAGCAGCTTGTCTTGGATACCACAATAGGAGAGGCAGTTCTTAATGTAGTCCTAAGTGTAGCATAGCATCTGGTCCAGGAGGTGACTATAGCTGAACTGCTTGGGGAAAAATGCCTAAGAAACCTACCATAGTAGCATTTAACTTAAAAAAGAGGAACACACGCACAAAAAAGTGAGTTAAATGGAAATGAAAAGGAACTGTCACAAGGGTGAAGTGCTTGCAAACTGTGTGGAGACTATTTAAAAACACCATAACAGAGACTCAAACTAAATGTATACACGAAAAAAACCAATAAGAGAACCACAAAATTCCACCATGGCTACACAGCAGAGTAAAAGAGTCAGTTATAAGCTGTGACAGGATCCCCGGGATGCAACCTGGGACTGTGGGACCGCTCTGCCCCCTTAACTCACTAATCTGAGTTGTCTCTCACAATGCCTCACTGGTGACAAACAGCAAATCCCTCCAGGTGCTGTTATCACGCAGTACAACCCCATCCAGCCAGACATCCAGCCAGATTGCTTGAACGCTCCCAGAGCCATTCATGAATTACACGGAGAGAGACACCAGCCAAATCCCCCCAGCTGCCAGCCTTGTACCACAGGGATATACCATCTTGCACAGCTCAAGATCCTTTCTTGTTCAACACTCACCTGAGCGTTGATTACCTCCTTTGTTGTTGTCTCTGGGGAACTAATATCTGGTCGATCTCTAACTCACAGCATATTTTATTGACAACCATACAACACAATCTCATAACTTCATGTGTACTAATGATATACATATTTAGATAAACAGTGGCTTTCAGCAGATCATAACCTTTCCCATGATACCTTACACAGCATACTTTATAAGAAATATCACAATTATATACAAATGATGAATATGGAGGTTACAGGGTGCTCCCCTGAAGTATAGAGTGTCACAGAAGCAAAAAGACATCCTTTAAAAACTGGAAGTCAAATCTTAGTGAGGAATGTAGAGAAGAGCATAAACTCTTAAGTACATCAGAAGCAGGAAGCCTTCCAAACAGTCAGTGGGGCCACTGGACGATCGAAATGCTAAAGGAGCACTCAAGAAAGACAAGGCCATTGCATAGAAATGAAATGAATTCTTTGCATCAGTCTTCACTGCAAAGGATGTGGGGGATATCCCTACACCCGATCCATTCCCTTTAGGTGACAAATGTGAGGAACTGTCCCAGACTGAAGTGTCAATAGAGAAGGTTTTGGACTAGATTGGACCAGATGATATTTACCCAAGCATTCTGAAGGAACTCAGATATGAAATTGCAGAACTACTAACTATGGCAGGATGGCCAAACTATGGCTCACAAGCCACATGTGGTTCTTTTAGAGGTAAAGTGTGGCTCACGGTGCTCCCCCCCCCCCCCCCATTCTTGGGACCTCTGCCTTGCAGTGGGATGTTAGGGTAGGGGCTTCTGCCCAGTGGGGGGGGGGGGGGGCATGGGGCTTCAGCCCCACAGGCCATGCACAACAGGGCTCGGGGGTTCAGCAGGAGCAGGGCTGAACCCCCAAGCCCCGGCAGGTGCCTCCTGCCAGCTGGAGCCTCGAGCTCCAGAAATTGTGCCCTGGCTCTCAAACTTCTAAAGATTGTCGTATGTGGCTTGGAGGGTCAGTAAGTTTGGCCACCCCTTAACCTATTGCTTAAATCAGCCTTTAGGCTTCTGAGGCAGTCTTGTCCATTACAAGCCAGTAAGCTGAACTTCAGTACCAGGCAAATTGGTTGAAACTATAGTAAAGAACCAAATTATCAGAAACATAGATAAACAGAATACATTGGGGAAGAGTCAACACGGCTTTTGTAAAGTAAATCATGCTTCACCACTCTATTACAAAAACAACGAGGAGTCCTTGTGGCATCTAAGAGACTAACACATTTATTTGGGCATAAGCTTTTGTGGGCTAAAACCCACTTCGGGAGTCAACAAGCATGTGGACAAGGATGATCCAGGTGATATAATGTACTTGTACTTTCAGAAAGCCTTTGACAAGGTCCCTCACCAAAGGCTCTTAAGCAAAGTAAGGAGTCATGGGATAAGAGGGAAGGTCCTATCATGGATCAGTGACTGGTAAAAAGATAGAAAACAAAGGGTAGGAATAACAGGTCATTTTTCGCAATGGAGAGAAGTAAATAAGGGGGTCCCCCCAAGGATCTGCGTTGGGCCAAGTATTGATTCATAAATGATCTGGAAAAGGGAGGTGAATAGTGAGGTGGCAAAATTTGCAGGAATACAAAATTACTCAAGATAGTTAAGTCCAAAACTGATTGCAAAGAGTTACAAAGGGATCTCACTAAACTGGGTGACAAAATGGCAGATGAAATTCAGTGTTGATAAGTGCAAAGTAATGCACTTTGGAAAAAGTAAGCCCAACTCTACGTACAAAATAATGGGGTCTAAATTAGCTGTTACCACTCAAGAAAGAGATCTTGGTGTCATTGTGGAAAGTTCTCTAAAAACATCTGCTGAATGTACAGTGGCAGTAAAAAAAGCTAACAGAATAGTTAGGAATTATTAGGAAAGGGATAGATAATAAAACAGAATATATCATAATGCTGCTATGTAAATCCACGGTATGCCCATCTCAAAAATACTGTGTGCAGTTCTGGTCACCCATCTCAAAAAGGTTGCATTAGAATTGGAGAAGGTGGAGAGAAGGGCAATGAAAATGATTACAAGGATGGAACAGCTTCCCTACAAGGAGAGATTAAAAAGACTGGGACTGGTCATCTTAAAAGAGGTGATGGGGGGAGCATATGATAGAGGTCTATAAAACCATGACTGGTGTGGAGAAAGTAAATACGGAGTGTTATTTACTCCTTCACATAACACAATAACTAGGCGGTCACCCAATGAAATTAATAGGCAGCAGGTTTAAAACAAACATAAGGAAGTATTTCTTCACACAGCACACAGTTAACCTGTGGAACTTGTTGACGAGGATATTATGAAGGCCAAAAGTATAATTGGGTTAAAAAATAATTAGATACATTCATGGAGAATTGGTCCATCAATGGGTATTGCCAAGATGATCAGGGATTCAACCCTATGCTCTGCGTGTCCCTAAACCTCCAACTCCATTGATCTGACACAGTATGGCCATTCGTATGTAAATACAAGTTTGTTGATAAAGGTAATTGTGTCAACAAACTATACTTAGACTTCTTAGTACCCCATGACATTCTGATTTAAAAATTAGCACTATACAAAACCAATTTGGCATGCATTAAACAGATTATAAACTGGCTCACGATAGATCTAAAAAGTGTTTGTTAATGAGAAATTATCAACCAATATGGGAATTTTAAGGGGGACCCTTCAAGGTTCCTTTCTCAGCCCATGCTATTCAATATCCTTATCAATGATTAAAAAGCAAAAGTAAAATAATTACTGGTCAGGTTTGCAGATTACACAAATTGGTCAAGTGGTGAATAAAATAAGGACAGATCTGGACTACAGAGTGATCTGGATAGGTTAGTAAACTGGACTCACTTGAACAATATGTGTTTTAATATAGCAAACCCAAAGACCGACATAACATCTAGGAGCAAAAATATAAATCCCATGTATAGTAGCAACTCAGAAAAGAATTTAGGGGTCATGGTGGATAACCAATTGAATGTGAGCTCCCAATGCATTGCTGGGGCTAAGAGAGCAGATGCAATCCTTGGATGTGTAAGTAGTGGAATATTAAGTAGAATTAAGGCCCACACTTTAAAAAGGACATTGTCAAACTGGAAAATGTCTAGAAAAGAGCTACAATAATGATGTAAGGTCTGGTAAACATGCCTTATAGTAAGAAGATCAACCTATGTCTCTTAAAGAGAAGGTTAAGAGATAACTTGATCATGGTGCATAAATACCTAAGTGTGGAGAAGACTTCTGATAGTAGAGGACTTTTTAATCTAAAAGACAAGAGAATAACAAGACCCAATGGCTTGAAGCTGAAGCTAGACAAATTCAGGCTAAAAAGAATGTTTTAACAGTAAGGGTAATTAACCATTGGAATAATTTATCTAGGAATGTGGTGGATTCTCTTACTCAAGATTGGACGTATTACTAAAATTGATTTTTTATCTCAACCAGAAGTTAAGGATTTAATGCAGGAATCACTTGGTAAAATTATATGGCCTGTATTATGCAGGTTGTACTAGATCCTTTCTGTTTTTAAAATCTATGAATTCCAGCCTGTTAATGTGTTGTTTTGTAAGAATATAGGTAAGGAAATTATTAAGAGTTTTAGCAGGAGGTGAGGTGTTTGTATATTTCGATAATAGCTCCATATGGTTTTATTTAATAATGTGTATTGTGTAATTGATATTACTTTATTTAGAAGTCATAGTGTAAATATGTACTACACATTTGTGATTTTTGGTAAGATTAGAAATATTCAATGTTCAACTTTGTCTTCTTTATCTGTTGAAGGGGGTGTGTGGGTGTTGAGGTTTTTTTTTTAAGATGATGGTTTTCTTTACATTATTAAACAACACAGCATTGGAAGACTGGATTTAAGGTAGGCTTTGCAGTGTGATTTTTTCAGTTGTCTCATGTGTATGCTAAATATGATATTCAGTTAGGTCAGGGTGAATTGTTTTAAGTCAAAGTGATTTAAACCACCAATTTTAATCAGGATTTAAATCAGTAAGCAGGAAACCTTGATTTAAATAATCAGTGTTAATCTTGTTTTGCAATTTTTAGTGATTTTGTTAAAGAGGGGTTCATGCTTATCAATTGGTATAACCATGAAAACATATTTGCAGTTAAATATTGTCTTTACTAGAGCTGTCAATTAATTGCAGTTAACTCACACGATTAACTCAAAAAAATTAATCGTGGTTAAAAAAATTAATCGCAATTAATCGCACTGTTACAACAGAATACCAATTGAAATTTATTAAATATTTTGGAAGTTTTTCTACATTTTCAAATATATTGATTTCTATTATAATACAGAATACAGTGTATAGTGCTCACTTTATATTATTATTTTATTACAAATATTTGCACAGTAAAAATGATAAAAGAAATAGTATTTTTCAATTAACCTCATACAAGTACTGTAGAGCAATTTCTTTATCATGAAAGTGCAACTTACAAATGTAGATTTTTTTTTGTTATATAACTGCTCTCAAAAACAAAACAATGTAACACTTTAGAGCCTGCAAGTCCACTCAGTCCTCCTTGTTCAGCCAATTGCTAAAACAAATACGTTTGTTTACATTTACAATAGATGCAGCTGCCTGCTTCTTATTTACAATGTCACCTGAAAGTTAGAACAGGCGTTCGCAGGGCACTTTTGTAGCCAGCATTTCAAGGTATTTATGTGCCAGATATGCTAAACATTCATATGCCCCTTCATGCTTCGGCCACCATTCCAGAGGATATGCTTCCATACTGACGATGCTCATTAAAAAAATGTGTTAATTAAATTTGTGACTGAACTCCTTGGGTGAGAACTGTATGTCTTCGACTCTGTTTTATCCATTTTCTGCCATATATTTCATCTTATAGCAGTCTTGAATGATGACCCAGCACATGTTGTTTGTTTTAAGAACACTTTTTCACAGCAGATTTGACAAAACGCAAAGAAGATACCAATGTGAAATTTCTAAAAATAGCTACAGCACTCGACCCAAGGTTTAAGAATCTGAAGTGCCTTCCAAAATCTGAGATGGATGAGGTGTGGAGCATGCTTTCAGAAGTCTTAAAAGAGCAACATTCTGAGGCGGAAACTACAGAACCTGAACCACCAAAAAAGAAAATCAACCTTCTGCTGGTGGCATCTGACTCAGATGAAGAAAATGAACATGCATCAGTCCTCTCTCTTTTGGATCGTTATCGAGCAGAACCCATCATCAGCATGGATGCATGTCCTATAGAATGGTGGTTGAAGATGAAGGGACATATGAATCTTTAGCGAATCTGGCACATAAATATCTTGCAACGCCGGCTACAACAGTGCCATGCAAATGCTTGTTCTCACTTTCAGGTGACATTGTAAACAATGAGTGGGCAAGCATTATCTCCTGCAAATTGTAACCAAGTTTGTTTGTCTGAGCGATTGGCTGAAGTAGGACTGAGTGGACTTGTAGGCTCAAAAGTTTTACATTGTTTTATTTTTCAGTGCAGTTATTTTTTTTACATAATTCTTCATTTGTAAGTTCAACTTTCATGATAAAGAGATTGCACTATAGTACTTGTATAAGGTGAATTGAAAAATACTATTTCTTTTGTTTTTTACAGTGCAAATATTTGCAATGAAAAATAAACATAAAGTGAGCACTATACATTTTTTCTTTTGTCTTGTAATTGAAATAAAATATTTTAAAATGTAGAAAACATCCAAAATATTTAAATAAATGGTATTCCATTATTGCTTAACAACACGATTAATCATGATTAATTTTTTTAATCGTGATTAATCACGATTTTTTAAAATTGCTTGACAACCCTAGTCTTTACACAAAATGTGGTACTTCATTTTGTTAACCAGGAGGATACACTATATCTAAACACATATATTTAAGGAATTATTTAGCTTAACATACAATTATTCAGATTTTTAAATTACACTTTTTATTGTTAGAAAATGATTAATAACATTTCTTATTTGCTAGATGATCAGTTTTTTACTCACGATTTGTGATACACTGCATTTAGATGTAAATTAGAATTAATTTTAAATGCATAAAACCAGCATTTTAAATTTGTTTTTATTAGTTAAATAAAACAACCTTAAATGTGCTGGAAAAATGAGAGAGAAAAGTTTATCGAAACATGTTTTGCATTTAAAACAAATTGATTTATTAAAGGAAATATTAAATGTAGTTAATTAACTTTTTTTTTGTCACCAATGCCTTCAGGTTTTTAGAACTAGTAGATCTCATCCTCTCGTACTTAGAATAAAAAAATAAGCTTGGAGAAGGAAAACAAACTTTCCTACTTTTTTCAACTCCCAAACAGTTGTTCAACTTTGAATAAACTAGTCCTAATGAAGAAAATATTCTCTGCGTCTGCAAAGAGGTCTGGTTCCATGTGCTTAGCTAGTGACTTCCAGCAGTTCAATAGTTGACTTTCTTTAAAACTACAGCTGCAAACGTACTGCTTGAATGGTTCACTTCCATTCTTGAAATTTATTATGATTAGCATGGTTATTAGATGCCCATGCCATAGCAGCATCTTCAGCAGTTAGGCATCTACCCTGGTACTTTGTGTTGAGAATATTGGCAAGAAAATGAGGCTCAGAAAGTGTTTGTTTCATCTACTTCTTCGTTGCCTGTAATTCAGCTTTGTTCTTAAGTACTTTTTCTGCAGTGTTCCTTGAAGGTCTTTCCATAAGAACATAAGAATGGCCATACTGGGTCAGACCAAAGGTCCATCTAGCCCAGTATCCTGTCTTTTGACAGTAGACAATGCTAGGTGCCCCAGAGGGAATGAACAGAACAGGTAATCATCAAGTGATCCATCCCCCTGTGGCCCATTAACAGCCTCTGTTTGCCAGAAGCTAGGGACACCATCCCAGCGCATCCTGGCTAATAGCCATTGATGGACCTATCCTCCGTGAACTTATCTAGTTCTTTTTTGAACTCTGTTATAGTCTTCACAACATCCTCTGGCAAGGCGTTCTACAGGTTGACTGTGCATTGTGTGAAAAAACACTTCCTTTTGTTTGTTTTAAACCTACTGCCTATTAATTTCATTTGGTGACTGTGGCAAGGTGGCTACCCCGCTCCTGTCCTGAGGGGTTTGAAACAGCCCTGGGAGAGGGCTGAGGCTGGGCTGATCAAGGAAGCAGCCACAGCTGTGGCCAGTTTAATCAGGGCCCAGCTGGCCCTATAAAGGCTTTGAGCCAGAAGCCCAGGCAGAGTCTCCCTCTGCCTGTAGCGGGAGAAGGGCCTGGCTGCAGGAGCTAAGCAGGGTACCTGGAGTGGAGCAGGGCTGGGGAGCTCCGGCCTAGGAAAGCCCCAGGCTGCAGGGCCTGGCATAGGGCCCAGAGAGGTACCAGAGAGGTACTGGGGTTCATAGGCAGCAGGTCCAACCCCCCTTGCCTGTGATGAGTGGCTAATACACTGCAGTCTGCTCCAGTGAATGGGGCTAAGTGGTGACTGACAGTAGCCTATACCGAGGCGAGGAGGGGAAACCCTGAAACTGAGGAGTTACTGCCAGGGGGGCAGCACCCCAGTGGAAAGGGGCACCGGGTCCTGGGAGGGACACACGGGGGCCAGAGCGGTAAGGCGGATCACCGGCCTGAAGAGGGCGCTCCGGAGGCTGGGTGAGCTAATTCCCGACTGAGACCAGCAGGAGGTACCGCAGGGGTGAGTCCGACCCGCTTACAGTGACCCCCTAGTTCGTGTGTTATGAGAAGGAGTAAATAACACTTCCCTATTTCCTTTCTCCACGCCAGTCATGATTTTATAGACCACTATCATATCCCCTCTTATCTCTTTTCCAAGCTGAAAAGTCCCAGTCTTATTAATCTCTCCTCATATGGCAGACACTCCATACCCCTAATCATTTTTGTTGCCCTTTTCTAAATCTTTTCCAATTCCAATATATCTTTTTTTAAAATGGGGCGACCACATCTGCACGCAATATTCAAAATGTGGGGATACCATGGATTTATATAGAGGCAATATGATATTTTCTCTCTTATTATCTATTCCTTTCTTAATGATTCCCAACATTCTGTTCGCTTTCTTGACTGCCGCTGCACATTGAGTGGATGTTTTCAGCGAACTATCCACAATGATTCCACGATCTCTTTCTTGAGTGGTAGCAGCTAATTTACACCTTATCACTTTATATGTATAGTTGGGATTATGTTTTCCAATGTGCATTACTTTGCATTTATCAACGTTGAATTTCATCTGCCATTTTGTTGCCCATTAACCCTGTTTTGAGAGATCCTTTTGGAGCTCTGGGATTTAACTGTCTTGAGTAGTTTTGTATCATCTGCATATTTTGCCACCTCATTGTTTATCCGTTTTTCCAGATCATTTATGAATATGTTGAATAGGACTGGACCCAGTACAGACCCCTGAGTGACACCACAATTTACCTCTCTCCATTCTGAAAACTGCTACCCTTTGTTTCCTATCTTTTAACCAGATACCAGTCCATGAAAGGACCTTCCCTCTTCTCCCATGACAGCTTACTTTGCTTAAGAGCCTTTGTTGAGGGACCTTGTCACAAGGCTTTCTGACAATCTAAGTATACTATATCCACTGGATCCCCCTTGTCCACAGGCTTGTTGACCCCCCCCCCCCAAGAATTCTAGTAGATTGGTGAGGCATGAGTTCCCTTTACAAAAACCATGTTGACTAGTCCCCCAACAAATTAAGTTAATCTATGTATCTAACAATTTTGTTTTTTACTATAGTTTCAACAAGTTTGCCAGGGTCACCTCTGGAGCCCTTTTTAAAAATTGGAGTCACATTAGCTATCCTCCAGTCATTTGGTACAGAAGCTGATTTAAACGATAGGTTACAGACTACAGTTAGTAGTTCTGCAATTTTACATTTGAGTTCCTTCAGAACTCTTGGGTGAATACCATCTGGTCCTGGTGACTTATTACTGTTTAGTTTATCAATTTGTTTCAAAACCTCCTGTAATGACACCTCAGTCTGGGACAGTTCCTCAGATTTGTCACCTAAAAAGAATGGCTCAGGTTTGGGATTCTCCCTGACATCCTCAACCGTGAAGACCGATGCAAAGAATTCATTTAGTTTCTCTGCAATGGCCTTATCGTCCTTGAGTGCTCCTTTAGCATCTCGATCGTCCAGTGGCCCCACTGGCTGTTTAGCAGGCTTCCTGCTTCTGATGTACTTTAAAAAAAATTGCTATTACTTTTTGAGTATTTGGCTAGCTGTTCTCCATATTCTTTTTTGGCCTTCCTAATTATATTTTTACATTTCTTTTGTCAGGGTTTATGCTCCTTTCTATTTTCTTCACTAGGATTTAACTTCCACTTTTTAAAGGATGCCTTTTTGCTTCTCACTGCTTCTTTTACTTTGTTGTTTAGCCACGGTGGGCTCCTTTTTGGTTCTCTTACTATGTTTTTTAATTTGGGGTATACATTTAAATTGAACCTCTATTATGGTGTCTTTAAAATGTTTCCATGCAGCTTGCAGGGATTTTGCTTTTGGTGCTGTACCTTTTAATGTCTGTTTAAAGATTTCTGTTCCAGATTTCAACAGCATCAGCAATAGAGCACCTATTTTTCTGCAGCTTGTGAAAGCTATGATGTGTAGGAGATCACTCACCGCAGTTGCCTTCCAGTGATTGGGGAGAGTGTGGCTGGTTCTCTTCTTTCCTGACACCCCCCATTGACAGTTGTTCTGGTCACATGATCTGCCCCTTCTGTAACTTAGTCCACTAGCCAGGTCACATGTTTGTCTACCCCTTTCATGGTCTATAAAGAGTCCAGCAATGGCGTAGCCCTCCAAGTTAGCCCAGGTGGAGACTCAGAGCCACCCAGCCTGAGGTCTTAGGATCATGACGCTTCTGTCCTCAGGCCCTTTTCTCCTCTAGACTCCGTGTCGGGGGTGGGCTTTCTGCCATCTGCATCCATAGAGGAACGTGATCCCACCCTCTCCACCAAGTTTGGATCCAGGGCCCAGTGTAAGCAGCTAAGTTCTGCTCCACCAAAGTGCTGTACTGCTATCTCACTTAATAACTTCCTACAAGTCTTTTCTTTCTTTATGGGTAAAGACTTTTGTAATGCTGGCAGACAGGAGCCAGCTCATGTCCAAGCCGCAGGCCTCACTGAACATCTACAAATGCAAAACTGGAAGCCAGGCCAATTATTTGTTTATTAATATAGATCAAAGTGATTGTTAAATGTATAAGAATGTATTTTATGTTTAAACTTCATGAAAACTAATGGGATTTTGCATGCATTGTTTTCAATTAACTGTTTCCTGTTGCAATGTAATAGCAAACATTTGCATTGTATATACCCCCTGTAACTAAATAACCCAGCAAACAAGAAAGAAGCCTTGAGTAACGCAAATGAAGAACTTTAACAAGAAAGTGCTAATTCTTGCACATCTGAAGGCAAGTGGTCATTGTGTGTGATGATCAGAGATCAAAAACTCTAAATTCACTCTTCTCTCTCTCTGCCATCAAAGAAAGAGCTCCTGTGGGTAGTGACCCTGTCAGCTTGTCTTCTGTGAGCTATAAGTATGGACCCAAGGAAAAATTCTTCATCTCTGGACTGTTTGGATTCTAACATGGCAGAATAACTGAACGAGAAGACAGAGATCCCCAGAGTTATTCTGGGTAGCCCTGAGAGACTTTTGGGAAACTGTCAGATTACTATATCTCTGCTACCATTTGAGATTATTGACTGTGATTTACCTATACATATATTTTTACATGCTTTCACCTCTCAATAACTCTCATTCCTTTTTCTTAGCTAATAAACCTTTAGTTAGCTTACTATTGATTTGGCTACCATCCTCAACATACAGGATTCTGAAGACTATCCACCTTCAAGATCACCATCATTTTCTATGTTTCAGAGTTATCTGCTAATGATAGTGTTTCAGTCACATCATGTATGTCACATAGACACAGTATATCACCTGTAGCAAAAAGAAAAAAAAATCTCAATCATCCTGAAACAACCATAGATAAGTTTGTGATAAGAACCAGCAGATTATAAAAAGAATTAATTCATGAAAAAATTGCCTAGTTTGTTTATGCAACAAACTCTCCTTTCCGTATGATTGAGAACCCACACTTCATTAACATGGTTCAGTCATTAAGACCAGGATACAGTCCACCCAACAGAGCAGATGTCACAGGCAAATTGCTGGATAAAGTGTATGAAAGAGAAATTGAGCAGTGTGCAAAAGGTCTAGAGGGTGAAATTGTTAATCTGAGTCTTGATGGGTGGAGCAATGTTCACAATGATCCTACTGTATGTGCTTGTGTGACAACAGAATAAGGGAATGTCTTCCTTACAGAAACAATTGATACATCAGGAAATGCGCACACAGCAGAATACTTACAATAAGTAGCAGTAAAAGCTATAACAAAGTGAAAAAAAATTCAAATGTCTAGTATGCAGCTTGGTCACAGACAATGCTGCAAATGTATACAAGATGAAAAGAAATTATTTAGCAGAGAGTCCCAAGCTAATAACATACGGTTGCAGTGCTCATTTGATGCACCTCCTAGCCAAAGACTTCAGTGTTCCAGAAATAAAGGCTAATGTTGTTGAAATTGCAAAATACTTCCGTAACAACCACTTTACAGCAGCTGCTCTGAAAAAAAGTGGGAGGAACCAAGCTAACTCTACCACAAGATGTGCGATGGAACTCAGTAGTGGACTGTGAACAAAATCATGAAAAAATAGATGGCACTGTCACAGCCAAAGGTCTCAACCTTGGGCTTAAGAGAAATTTGAACACATGCTGAGTACCCTGAAGCCTATTTCTGTAGCCTTGAACAAAATACAGGGAAATAGCTGCTTTATTGCTGACACTGTTGAAATTTGGAGGGAACTGAGTGAGATCTTAAAAAGAGAAATATGCAATGACAGAGTTAAATTACAAGCATTAAAAAAACGAATGGGACAAGCACTATCTCCAGCTCATTTTCTTGCAAATATTCTCAATACTTGGTACCAGGGTCAAACCTTAACTGCTGAAGAAGAGTAGTTGTCTATGACATGGACATCCAGCAATCATCCCTCCATAATGCCAACTATAATAAACTGCAGAGCTAAGGGTGAACCGTTCAAAAAATATATGTTTGCTGCTGATGTTTTAAAGCGAGTCACACCAGTGAACTGGTGGAAGTCACTTAAGCGCTTGGATTCATTCAGAGGCTGTTGAAGTGATAATCTCACTTTTAACAGCAGTAGCTTCTTCTGCCCGTGTAGAAAGAATATTTTCTTCCTTTGGACTAATTCATTCCAAATTGAGAAATTGTTTGGGACCTGAAAAAGCAGGAAAGCTTGTTTTTCTTTTCCAGATTATGAACAAACCTGAAAATGAAGGTGAAGGTGACTGAGTTAGCTGCAGAAGTCAATATTTTAAGTTTCTCATGTTGACCTGGCTGACACAGTTGATTTAATTATTTTTTTAAAATTTCATTTAACTATTTTAGGTAAAAACAATTTAACAAAAACAAACCAGATTTTACAAAACTTGAATGTTTAACTAAATTCAAAAATGCATATGCTTGTTTTGTTAAAATATTATGTTTGCTGTTGAAGAAAAAAATCCAGAATACATAATGTTGTTGTTTTAGTTAAATAAAACAATTTAAATGTCTGGTGATTTTCTCCTCCTTATACAGCATGGCAAGAAAATCCTCCAAATATTAATGATTAACCTGTTGAATTGGAGATAGTTCACCTCCCAATGAGTTCATAAATATCTGCTTCAATTACCTTTAGTAAATGAAATAACCAAACAATCATTCATTTTCTGATATAGCTGTAAAACTAATCTGAAAAGTTTTCAAAATAAATCACTTTAAAAATGTATAGTGTGTACCTTCTAAAAATGAAACCTACATCTATCTCTGAGTTGTGAAGAATATGTATTAAGGTTATAACAACCAATTCTTTGATAGGATAACGAGTCTTGTGGATAAGGGAGAAGCGGTGGATGTGGTATACCTAGACTTTAGTAAGGCATTTGATACGGTCTCGCATGATATTCTTATCAATAAACTAGGGAAATACAACTTAGATGGGGCTACTATAAGGTGGGTGCACAACTGGCTGGATAACCATACTCAGAGAGTAGTTATTAATGGTTCCCAATCCTGCTGGAAAGGTGTAACGAGTGGGGTTCTGCAAGGGTCTGTTTTGGGACCGGCTCTGTTCAATATCTTCATCAACGACTTGTGTATTGGCATAGAAAGTATGCTTATTAAGTTTGCAGATGATACCAACCTAGGAGGGATTGCAACTTCTTTGGAGGATAGGGTCATAATTCAAAATGATCTGGACAAATTGGAGAAATGGTCAGAGGTAAACAGGATGAAGTTTAATAAGGACAAATGCAAAGTGCTCCACTTAGGTAGGAACAATCAGTTTCGCACATACAGAATGGGAGGAGACTGTCTAGAAAGGGATCTAGGGGTTATAGTGGACCACAAGCTAAATATGAGTCAACAGTGTGATGCTGTTGCAAAAAAAGCAAACATGATTCTGGGCTGCATTAACAGGTGTGTTGTGAGCAAGACATGAGAAGTCATTCTTCCGCTCTACTCTGCGCTGGTTAGGCCTCAACTGGAGTATTGTGTCCAGTTCTGGGCACCGCATTTCAAGAAAGATGTGGAGAAATTGGAGAGGGTCCAGAGAAGAGCAACAAGAATGATTAAGGATCTAGAGAACATGACCTATGAAGGAAGGCTGAAGGAATTGGGTTTGTTTAGTTTGGAAAGGAGAAGACTGAGAGGGGACATGATAGCGGTCTTCAGGTATCTAAAAGGGTGTCATAAGGAGGAGGGAGAAAACTTGTTCATCTTAGCCTCTAAGGATAGAACAAGAAGCAATGGGCTTAAACTGCAGCAAGGGAGGTTTAGGTTGGACATTAGGAAAAAGTTCCTAACTGTCAGGGAGGTTAAACACTGGAATAAACTGCCCAGGGAGGTTGTGGAATCTCCATCTCTGGAGATATTTAAGAGTAGGTTAGATAGACATTTATCTGGGATGGTCTAGACAGTAATTGGTCCTGCCATGAGGGCAGGGGGCTGGACTCGATGACCTCTCGAGGTCCCTTCCAGCCCTAGAATCTATGACTCTATGAAAAAACAAGAATGCACCTTTATGTAGAAATCCATGATTAAATCGAGTCTTCCGACTAGTGATTTAAATCAAATCCACCCTGAAGTAGACAGACAACGTCACAGACGTAATCAAGAAGACGATGATGATGATTGTTCTCTCTTTGATAAGCATCAAAAATTTCTAACGTGGAATGAATGTGACAATTGTGATGAGAGATTTATAGGGGCTGTTGTAACTGATGATACCTGTAACTGACATAGAAAATATAGAAATGCAATTAAATATTTTTTTCTGCTGAAAGTAACATGGATCCTGGCCCACAGCCTCCTGAACTCTGTACTCTAACTTTGGTTAAAGAACAGTGGATTGCTAGAGTACACCCTGTAGTATGTGTACAGAATTCTGTGTACAGAATTCTTGGCCAGTGGTTTGGTTATAGTTAAGGCTGCAATTTACTCACGGAGGTCACGGCAGTCATGGATTCCGTGACTTTACCGGACCTTCGTGATTTCTTCAGCTTAGGCTGTCAGCAGCCGCAGCCAGGGCTGTGCACCCCTGCCCTGCGGCTTGTGGTGGGGGCTGCAGCCGGGGCCGTGTACTGCATGGGCCACAGCAAGTGAAAAACTTCATGTTCCCCAAAGACAATGAAAATAGAAGTTTCCATCCAACACATTACTGGCGTGAAATCCCCAATGATGACGAAGTGGAGAGGCCATGGCTTATGTACTCAAAAACCCCAGAATGCTGCATACTGTTTTTGTTGCAAACTCTTCCAGTCTAATGTTCCAGCCACATTGGGTTCTACAGGAACAAAGGACTGGAAAAATCTGGCTAGAAATCTGGCATGCCATGAGAAGGCAGCAAATCACCAGAGAGCATTCCATAGGTGGAAAGAGCTTGAGATGAGACTAAGGTTAAAGGCCACCATAGATGATCAGCATCAAGAGAAGATTGCATCAGAGTCTCTTTACTGGCAAAATGTTCTGAAAAGGCTCATTGCCATTGTGAGAATGCTTGCTACCCAAAACCTAGCACTGCGTGGCACTTCAGATCAGCTGTATGTGCCAAACAATGGAAACTTCCTTTAAATTGTGGAGCTAATGGCTGAGTTTGATGCTGTACTCCAGGAGCATCTAAGAAGAGTCACCACCCAAGAAATGTACACCACTACCTTGGAAAAACAATTCAAAATGAGATCATACAGTTACTGGCAACAAAAGTAAAAGAGAAGATTGTGGCAGATCTGAAGTCAGCAAGATATTACCCTGTTATTCTGGACTGCACACCTGACATTAGCCATACGGAACAAATGACTTTAATGGTGCATTTTGTAACAACAACAGAACCTAGGGAAAATGTCCCTGCAATGGTGACTGTCAGAGAGCATTTTCTAGAATGTATTGACATTGATGATACTACAGGAGCTGGTATGACAAAAGTGCTTCTTAAAAATCTGGAAGATACGGGAATTGATAGCTGACATGAGAGGCCAGGGCTACGATAATGGTGCCAGCATGAGAGGAAAGAACAGAGGAGTGCAGACACGGATCAGAGAGTTAAACCCTCGAGCTTTTTTTGTCACATGCAGTTCTCATTCATTGAACTTGGTGGTCAGTGATGCAACATCAGCTTCTAGTGAGGCTGCTGAATTTTTTAATGTAATTCAAAGCATCAATGTATTTTTCTCTGCATCAAGTCATCGGCGAATTTTGAAGCAACATCTGGAAACATCCTCTCTGACACTGAAACCACTGAGTGCCACACGATGGGAAAGTCGAGTGGAGGTGATAAAGCCTATCAAACACCAAATTGGGAAGATAGATGATGCCATAGTTGCCATTATGGAGGATAATGCTATGACAGGAACTGTTCATGGGAGAACAGTAGCAGAGGGAAATGGAATCACCAGAAACATGCATAACTTCAAATTTCGGTGTGGCTTAGTGTTGTGGCATGACATACTGTTTGAAATAAATGTTGTAAGCAAGAGACTCCAAGGTGTTGACCTTGATATATCTGGATCAATGGAACAACTGGACAAAGCAAAGTCATACCTACAGTCTTACCAGTCAGATGAGGGATTTCAAAATGTTCTGAAGAGTGCACAG
This sequence comes from Chelydra serpentina, assembly GCA_037349315.1. Classification (NCBI taxonomy): domain Eukaryota; kingdom Metazoa; phylum Chordata; order Testudines; family Chelydridae; genus Chelydra; species Chelydra serpentina. The sequence continues at coordinate 729,002 of JBAIAC010000145.1, read as the reverse complement.
AAGTTGGCAGAGGAACTTCACACTGAAGATATTTTCCCATCCATTCAAGAATACAAGAGTCACCGAAGAAGACGACATTTTGATTACGAGGCACGGGATAATCCCATAAGAGACCCCAAACAACAAATCAAAGTTGAATTCTTTAACCAGGTGCTAGATTGTGCAATACAGTCAGTTGAAGAACATTTCATGCAGCCCAAGGAACACAGCAGTATATTTGGTATGTTGTATGATATTCCAAAACTCCTCACTATACCTGAAGGAGACCTACACCAGCAATGCAGGGCACTAGAGACAGTGTTGACACATGATGACATGCACGATATTGATGCGAGTGATTTAGGTGATGAACTGAAAGACCTTTCAAGATACATTTAAGCAGGATCAACTCCAAAGGCTGTTCTGGAAGATCTGTGAACAAATAAGATGACCAGCCTCTTTCCAAATGCTTTTGGTGCTCTTTGCACACTTCTAACACCTTCCTATAACAGTTTCCAGTGGAGAACGCAGCTTCTCCAAGCTGAAGTTAATAAAAACACATCTACACTCCATAATGACATTGGAGAGTCTGGTCGGCCTTGCAACCATCTCAATAGAGCATGAGCTGGCCCAGTTTGTGGACCTTCAGGAAGCAGTTCAAATCTTTGCAACCAAGAAGGCAAGGAAAGCACCACTTTGATTATTCAAACAGATAAAAATGCCAGTGTTTACTATGCAGATAAGAAAAGTTACATTTGCTGTTCAGACATTTGAAAGTGAAGTGTTACTTAAAATTTTTGAACAAGGCATTTTAAGTTGTTAGTTCTCCTTTATTGGGGTAGGTAGCAGAGCAGTACCATGAGAGGAGTAAAACAGGAAGAAGGCAGAATTAAACCTTTCAAAGTTTTGGCCTAAGCAAGTGGGTATGGGGGCGTCATTTGAGCTCCCCGCCTCAGGTGCCAAAATGTTGTGGGCCGGCCCTGCCCCTAAATCCTATTTAACTACCTGTTGCACCAGAGCTTCTTGGGACCCAACTTGCTACCAAGTTTTCTGTAGAGTCAATGTTTTTGTAAGATTTTTGTCAACAACGACAACAAAAATGGCTATGAGTAAATTTCAGCCAAAGTCCAATTTAAAAGATTTCGAATTAAAAATTGTAAAGTGAAGCCAAACAAAAATTCAAAAGGCATAGAAATTAATACTGAAATTTCACACTGATAGGGCATCTACTTTTGAAGGAGGAGTGGGGGAACAATGTATGCACCTTTCTAGCCTATTTCAGAAAGCAACCCTTTCTGTGGAGCCACTACTAGCTACTTTGATGATCTTGGTGGTTCATGTCTAGATTTTAGTTTTCCAGATACTCACATGTGGAGAATACTAAATGTGTCACTCCCACTGTTTTACCTCTGTCCCTTGTGTATTTGTCTTTCCCCACCCCAGTATTTAATTTCTCTTGGGGGAAGGTGTCTTTGTTTCCCCCTTCATTGATCTTTTTTTGTCTTTCCCTTTTTTTCCTCTGCTTCCCCCCCCCCGCCCACCTCCTCCCAGGATCAGTAGCAGGATTGGAATAGTGCTAAGCTCAAGTGTGGAAGTGTATAGTAAACAGATCCATAGGTAAATTGCTTCTGTGCTTGAGTGCTATGCTTCTTTGTGGCAGTTGCTATTGCCACCAATTCTGCAAAAGTCCACTACTCAAGGTCCTTTGAGTGAATTAGTAATCAGGAGGCATCATGGGAATACTTATGAGTAGCAGGAAGGCAAGAATATATGGCAGAACTGCCATACATAAACATTTTGATGAAAACCATGGAAAGTATCCTAGTGCAGCCTAGGTAAGTAATGGTTGTGGAGCCATCATTAGTGTTAATTTCTTAATTTTTAACATGCACATATGTATCTTTTTACAGCCTTATGTACATTAGATTTAAGAGGTATGTATTCATTTCCTTTTCATTTGGTGACTCTTCTTTGCTTCTTTATCCTTGCAGTGGTTTTAATCAGTGATTGGATTCAAGATTTAGATCTCATGAGGTGTAATGGCATCATATCCTCAGTGTGGTATGGCATGCAATATCGCCATTCGTTTATACCGAGGATCCAAAGAATGAATTTACATGTAGTCAGGACTTACTGCTTACCAGTACCTAAGAGGCCTGAGACTAAGACTGCAATGGAAATAGCCATGATACTTTTTCATCGGATGACAGAAATAGGGAAAGTTTTGGGAAGAAACTCCCTCAAAAGAATCTCTACAACAGTCAAAAGTTGGTGGGATAGATATGAAGAGTTTGTTGGTCTTAATGAAGTTCGAGATGCTCAAGAAAAAGTGACAGAGGTAATCCTTTGCATTGTTAACATACAGATACAATGTGGAAGGCTAGTGATGAGTTGTCTTGTTAAAACATAAGTTCTAGCTTTGAAGTAGAAAGGAAGACTGTGACACTTCTCTGGGGAACCCAAGGTTGGGAGGCTTCTCACCAGCATCTGCCTTTAGTATGAGGAAGTCTTATCTATGTTCGCTGTGGTTCAGTTCCCCAACATCACCAGCCTGTGGTTACACAAACACTGCCTTCCAAGGCTCCGTGGGCCCTGCTGTTTCTTTACAGGTTAATGATACGTACATTCCAACCCCCGAGTCTTCCACGTATCCGTCTGGAGTGCCCAGCCCCTGTTTCACTGGATGCTCCCAGAATTAACAGATCCACTACTTCCAAAAGAATAGTACACCCCAACTTACTAGTTTCACCTCAGGATCACCACTCTGCTCAACACACAGCCCTTAAACACGTTTTTAATGAAAACAAGAAGTTTATTTAACATTGAACAGAGATTCAAGTAATAACAAGTAGATGGAAGTATTGGAAATAAAGAATTACATATAAAATAAAATCATAACACTCATTCTAGAACCTACTAATGCCCACCAGTGTTTTTCAGCCAGATAGGCTGTGATCCCGCTCTGCCATGCTCTCAGCTTGTCCCCTCAGTAAAAGAGTCAGAATGTAGCTCTGTACATATAGTTACAGTTATAATAGTTCAAAAATCCATTGTCTTCACTTGTAAACAGGACTTTTCCTCCTGCTGGTTTATTTCTTCTGTAAATTCTCTCTCAGAATGTAAATGGGAGCCCATTGTAAACCATATAATACTCAATTTCCATGTAAACAGACATATAGATAAACATCTCTTGCTTGAAGAAACCTGTTTTCTCACCTTCTGGTGACCAGACCAAACACATAGACCTTAAGTGCATAGTTTTCAGTATATACATGTAACTCCTTACATGTTATTGGTACTTTCACAATTACTATGAAGATGAGTGTGACACAGGCTTTCAGTAAAGACCTCACATGACACTATTTGGTGAACTAGTATGTAGATACCAGATCTAGGGGATCCCTGTGAACTAGGACTCACACAGCTAACTCACGCGATTAACTCCAAAAAATTAATTGCAATTAAAAAAATTAATCGCAGTTTTAATTGCACTGTTAAACAATAGAATACCAATTGAAATTTATTAAATATTTTGGATGTTTCGCTACATTTTAAAATATATTTATTTCAATTACAACACAAAATACAAAGTGTACAGTACTCACTTTATATTATTTTTATTACAAATATTTGCACTGTAAAAATGATAAACAAAAGAAACAGTATTTTTCAATTCACCTCATACAAGAACCGTAGTGCAATCTCTTTATCGGGAAAGTGCAACTTACAAATGTAGATGTTGTTTTGTTACGTAACTGCACTCAAAAACAAAACAATGTAAAACTTTAGAACCTACAAGTCCACTCAGTCCTCCTTCTTGTGCAGCCAATTGCTAAGAAAAAGAAGTTTGTTTAAATTTATGGCATAGGCGCTCACGCCCCCGGCCCTGTCCCAACTCCGCCCCACCTCCTCCCCTGGGCGCGCTGCATTTCCCCTCCACCCCACCTCCCAGGCTTGCAAGCCTGTGAGGGAGGGGGGAGAAGTAGAGCACCCACTGGCAGCTCCCCGCCCGCCCCCCTGCCCAGCTCACTTTCCCTCCACCTCGGGGGAGGAGGCGGAGGCAGAGGTGAGCTGGGCGGGGGTGTGCAGAGAAACCGCTCCCTGCCCCAGCTCACCTCTGCTCCGCCTCCCGAGGTGCCGCTGCTCCGCTTTTCCGGGGAAAGTGGAGCGGCGGCGCCTTGGGAGGTGGAGGTGAGCTGGGAGGGGGGGCTAGCGGGGAGCTGCTGAATTTTTCCCCGTGGGTGCTCCAGCCCCGGAGCACCCACGGAGTCGGCGCCTATGATTTATGGGAGATAATGCTGCCCGTTTCTTATTGACAATGTCACCTGAAAGTGAGAACAGACATTTGCATGAGACTTTTGTAACCGGCATTGCAAGGTATTTATGTGCCAGATATGCTAAACATTCAATGGCCCTTCGTGCTTTGGCTACCATTCCAGAGGATATGCTTCCATGCCGATGACTCTCATTAAAAAAAAATGCGTTAATTAAATTTGTGACTGAACTCCTTTGGGGAATATTATATGTCTCCTGCCTCTGTGTTTTATCTGCATTCTTCCATATATTTCATGTTCTAGCAGTCTCGGATGATGACCCAGCATGTTCATTTTAAGAACACTTTCACTGCAGATTTGGCAAAATGTAAAGAAGGTACCAATGTGAGATTTCTAAAGATAGCTACAGCACTCAACCCAAGATTTAAGAATCTGAACTTCCTTCAAGAATCTGAGAGGGACGGGGTGTGGCGCATGCTTTCAGAAGTCTTAAAAGAGCAACACTCTGATGTGGAAACTACAGAACCCGAACCACCAAAAGAGAAAATCAACCTTCTGCTGGTGTTATCTGACTCAGATGATGAAAATGAACATGCGTCGGTCTGCACTGCTTTGGATCTTTATCGAGCAGAACCCATCATCAGCATGGATGCATGTCCTCTGGAATGGTGATTGAAGCATGAAGGGACATATGAATCTTTGGCGTATCTGGCACATAAATATCTTGCAACGCCAGCTACAACAGTGCCATGCAAATGCCCGTTTTCACTTTCAGGTGACATTGTGAACAAGAAGCAGGCAGCATTATCTCCTGCAAATGTAAACAAACTTGTTTGTCTGAGCGATTGGCTGAACAAGAAGCAGGACTGAGTGGACTTGTAGGCTCTAAAGTTTTACATTGTTTTATTTTTAATGCAGTTTTTTTAGGTACATAGTTCTACATTTGTAAGTTTAACTTTCATGATAAGGAGATTGCACTACAGTACTTAAGTGAATTGAAAAATACTATTTCTTTTGTTTTTACAATGCAAATATTTATAATGTAAAATAAATATAAAGTGAGCACTGTACACTTTGTATTCTGTGTTGTAATTGAAATCAATATATTGGAAAATGTGGAAAACATCCAAAAATATGTATATAAATAGTATTCTATTATTAACAGTGCAATTAATCGCACGATTAATTTTTTTAATCACTTGACAGCCCTACTGTAAACCTTATACATCCCTGTGCCCTCTGCCAGTTGGCACCAAGGTCCCTGGGTCACAAGACTGCAGATACAGTACTCAGTTCGCCAGTAGAAAGGAGACTCCTTCACTGAACTTCAGAAAAGGAGCAACTATACATCGTCTTTGCTGGAAATGAACTGAGGAATGAATTAATATTATGAATGTGTTCAAGCCTAGTAGCTTGTCTTCTGGACCTTGTTAACTGAGAAATCTCCCTTCTCCAAATTCATATCCATGAAGTCAGCAATTTAGACCTACTCAGTGATAAACAGGAACCTCTTTGCATTCCTTCTTTTCAGGCTGAAAAGGTGTTTATGATAGCTCGAGGGATCGTACGAGAAGCTCGTGAGAGCATAGAAGCCCAGCAAATCAAACTGAAGGAAGTTCGCGATCGTTTGGATCGAGTATCCCGGGAAGACACCCAGTACTTAGAACTGGCTACCCTGGAACACAGACTGCTGCAGGTAAGGGATATGCCAAGAGTTGGAGCTTGGGGACAGTGTGTCCCTTGTTTTTACTTCTACTGATCATTATTGCAAATAGCCAATCCTATTTCCAAAACTGAAATCTAAATTAATCTCTAGTGCCATTGGCTTGGGATGAATTTGGTACACTACACGTTAGAGAGATGGATCATATAGGTTAGGGTTGGAATATGCTAGTAAATCTGTGGAAGAAAACCCAAGATTAAATGAACAAAGAGAATAAATTGTCTGCCTAAGGAGGCAGGGGTAGTTGGGACAGTGTTCCCTGTAAAGCTGGAATTCAGTAAGAGAGTCTAGAATTGAATACATTTGTAAAGGCAGAATTTAGTTCATGAGCAGCTAATCTGTTTGACAGGACTGGCTCTAGGTGAAATAATATCTGCATGGCCCCATGCATCTTCCTCCCCACTTAGGATGTTGTCCATTCCCACCTGGGTATCTGTAAAGGCTGTGCAGACTCAAAAACAAGTGGCACTTCTAGTTGGACCAGAATGCCACTAGGTGGAGCTGACGCAGCTTTCCAAGCAATGATATGAGAAGGACTTCCACTACTTCTGGCACCAGAGTTCGATAGGACAAGAGAAAGAATTAAGGATAGCACTCTAGCTGATGGGTCAGGTCAGTGTGTTATGAGACCCCTGGAAGAACAGGGCCTCATGTGACTGCATATGTGACATAGGGCTAAAGCTGTCACCACTGTCTAGGTCAAGGCTAAGATATTGTTTGTTGTTATCCCCGTTGTACAAATGGTGAAGTAGAGGCTCTGAGAGAGTGACTCATAGAGGGTTTCACAAGAAGTTGATATCAGAAGCAGTCTCATGATTTCCAGTTTGTCTCATCCATTATGACCAAAGTGCCTGCTGAGTAAGTATTTTAACTTCTACATCCCTATTTTCTGCCTGTATGCCGTGTGGCATCATACTGGATGCTGCTGCGGTACTAACCCTACTTTTCTTACTGTACACATTTTCCTCCTCAGTGAATGCATTCACACACACAGTCTTAATGATCTGACAGTTAATCGGCTTTTATGTTGTGAGATTGTTTACTACCTACCGCCTTAATCAACAAATTAGTGCTAGTAAATTGAATACTAAATTTGAATTCAGCAAGAGGGCTGGGGTGGGATAGACTGTTAAGGCAAGATCTGTGAAGTAGCTAAATTCCATGCTGCACTCAGCCTAGACTGAGTACAGCAGAGAAGAGACGCAGTCAAGGAGCTGATTATGGCTTCCTGATTCTTGCCGTGTCCCTGGTGCAAGTTAGAGCAGTTTACGTGCCGCTCTAGTTTGTGCTAGCTGGCAATGTTCCCTAAGTGATCCTCTCCAGCTGAGCATAGCTGGAGCATAGTGTACATTAGCCACATCCTCTGCCTGCCCGCAACAGATCCCCTCCGCCCCTCCCCCCCCCCCTCCCCCCAACGGGCTACAGTGAATTCATAGATTCATAGATTCTAGGGCTGGAAGGGACCTTGAGAGGTCATCGAGTCCAGCCCCCTGCCCTCATGGCAGGACCAATTACTATCTAGACCATCCCAGATAGACATTTATCTAACCTACTCTTAAATATCTCCAGAGATGGAGATTCCACAACCTCCCTGGGCAGTTTATTCCAGTGTTTAACCACCCTGACAGTTAGGAACTTTTTCCTAATGTCCAACCTAAACCTCCCTTGCTGCAGTTTAAGCCCATTGCTTCTTGTTCTATCCTCAGATGCTAAAATGAAAAGTTTTCTCCCTCCTCCTTATGACACCCTTTTAGATACCTGAAGACCGCTATCATGTCCCCTCTCAGTCTTCTCTTTTCCAAACTAAACAAACCCAATTCCTTCAGCCTTCCTTCATAGGTCATGTTCTCTAGACGCTTAATCTTAATCTAATCTTAATCTAATCAGGGTGGTTAAACACTGCAATAAACTGCCCAGGGAGGTTGTGAATTTATGAATCTATGAATCATTCTTGTTGCTCTTCTCTGGACCTTCTCCAATTCCTCCACATCTTTCTTGAAATGCGGTGCCCAGAACTGGTGAATGGTGATTATGAGCTAGCTGTGTCATCTTTTTCCCTGCTGGGGACTCCCCCATGCTTTTGGTATCCTCAGCAGGGAAATTAGAGCAAGATTCCATCCCTTTTGCACACAGCAGGGTAGATAATCTGGCTCATTGTTTGTAAAGTACTATATAACTGCAAAGTAATAAAACTGGTCTGAAATTTTCACCTTTTGAGTTAGAATACTCTGTTTTGTTTTCTGAAGGTGATATTTGTTAGGGTTTTTTTTTTTATTTGCTCTGTTTGGTGTTTTTGGTGTTTTTATTTAAGGGAAAAAATTCCTTTTTGATTATAATAAAAATTCTAGTGACTTACTTTTTTTTTTTTTTTTTTTGAGTAACTGTATATATAGCCAAAACAGCTGGGATGTTAAAAGTGAAATTTGGCAAAGGAATAGTTTTCATTGAGCTTAGCAACCTTTGTCTTCACCTCTGTGGCGCTTCTAAGGCGTACGTAGAAGTGACTCCCTTACCTATGTACTTCACAAATTATGCCAGAGAAGGTTGACTGGGGATGTGCAGGCAGATAATTAAGGCTCTCATCCTGCAATTCTCTGCATGCAAGTGCAGAGGTGTGTCCACACACAGTCAGCTGCAGGATCCAGGCCTTCATTATCTGCATGCACATCCTCAGCCAAAAGTATGAAGCAAACTTTGTAATCATTAGGTAAAGTGCACAAGAAGACTGCAATCTTGCAATGAGTGCAGGTGGACCTATCTTCTGCTCATTGCAGGATTGGGAGTTAAGTGTTGCCTCAGCCCCTGTAGTTTTTTTAAATGAGGGGGCTCCTTGTGATGAAAGAGCCCTTTTATAATGCACTGACTAGCTCCATGGCTGCTGCAAAGTACCTGAGCATTTGAGGAAGAGAGTCCTCCTCCCACCGTAGTGCAGGGGTTCTCACAACAAATTTTTTGGTGGCCTCAGAGTGCAGCCACCAACTCTCACTGGTGGCCGCACTGACACTTTTTCCTAAAATACTTAATTAACTTTAGGAAAAACAATTAAAAATGCATAGATTCACATCCAAGTCATTGTAATTTATATTTGTAGGGATTTTTGGCAGACTCAATAATAAAAATAATGCTGCCTCCCACTTTGCCCCTCCCGCCCCCCCCCCCCGCCCATCCAGGGCTTAATGGGTCCCGGGGCTTGCTGTGAAAAGTGATATTTGTATATTTGTTAATATCACAGCACACTTTAGCTACCTGAGAGGCTATGAAAAGTGATAAGTAATATTAACCAACATACAAGTATCACTTTTCACAGATAGCTAGTAAGTCTGCTGTGAAAAGTGACACTTGCATGTTTGTTAATATCACTTTTCTCAGCAAGCCCAGGACCCATTAAGCCCTGGATGGTGGGGGAAGGGGGGGGGGTGAAGGGGAGGCAGCAGAGGCGATGGTGGGATGGATGCAGAGCCGGGGAGCCAGCGGGGGCCGGGGGCAATAGGGGGATGGATGCGAGGCCAGGAAGGCAGTGGGGTCCAGGGGCGATGCGGGGGTGAGGTGGATGCAGGGCCGTGGGAGGCAGTAGGGGCCAAGGACAATGGGGGTGGGTGATGAGCCCCACTGTCACGTGGCCAGAGCCAGGGCCTGGTGTCTGCTGCCATGCGGCCAGGACCAGGGCTCAATGCCTGCAGCCAGAACCTGGAGCTGGGGATAGGAACTGTGTGGCTGGAGCCAGGGATCAGAGCCTGCTGCTGTGCAGCCAGAGCTGTGGGTTAGCACCCAGGGCCAGTGCCTGCTGCCACATGGCCAGAGTCCAGAGCTGGGTGCCAGAGCCCAGGGATGCGTGGCTGGAGCAAGGAGTCAGTGCCCGCTGCTGCATGGCTGGAGCCAGCGCTTACTGCTGCGCGGCCAGGTTCAGGGGTCGGCATCCGGAGCCAGCTCCCACCACCGCGTGGCTGGAGCCTGGGAACAGAGCTGTGCGTCGGTGCCTGCTGCCCTGCAGCTGGGGCAAGGGATCAGCACCAGGGACTGGGGCTGTGTGGCTGGAGCCCGGGCCCAGCGCCCGACACCGCACAGCGGAACTGGGGGCCAGAGGCCTACTGAAGCGCCATGTCCGGAGTCCCGGGTCAGCACCTGCTGCCCAGTGGCCAGAGCCAGGGGTTGGCGCCCAAAGCCCCACAGTTGGAGCGTGCGGCTGGGGGTGGGGGTCGGTGCCTGTGACCAGTGCCTGCCACTGTGCGGCTGGAGCCCGGGACTGGAGCTGGGGGCCAGTGCCTGCTGCCATACAGCTGGAACCAGGGATCGGAGTCTGAAGCCCCCGCAGCTGGAGGCCAGGGCTGCGTGGCCAGAGCCAGGGGGGTCAGTACCCACTGCCCCACGATGAGAGCCTGGGGCCACATGACCAGGTTCCCTGGGTCCCCCCCACTGGAGCCTGCTGCCCTCCCCCCGATGTGGGTCAAGAACTTGCCTTGCTCCTGCTCATTGTGCCCCACCTCTCTCCAGAGGCAGTGCAGGGCGGCGCATCCAGGAGCAACAACGAGGAAGTGGGAGGGGCCGATGCTTTGCCCCCCAGCCATCACCACCCAGGAGGCTGTCGTGGCTGCACAAAAAGCCCCTGGTGGCTACATTAGAAAAACGTTGCTCTAGTGGATCTCCTAAGGTGTGTGAAACAGTTTTCTGGAAGTGTCTCGTGTTCTGGAGATGTCTAGATAAATAAGATCATGGCATTTACATGCACTTGTTGGGGCCAGGATGTAGGCGGCCAGCTCTAGTGGTTGGAGCACGAATTGGAGTTGGGCATCAGGTCAAGGATCAGCATCAGGGTCAGAGCCAGAATCAGAGTTGGGGAATCAAGCCAAGGGTTGGAGCCAGAGCTGGAGACCAGAGGTAAGGATCAGGAATAAGGCAGGAACAGGTCAGGAAAGCAGGAACAAAGAGCAAAGGAGGGAAACAGGACTCAGGAGTGAGGTGAGAAGGCAGGGTCCGATATAGCAGCCAGGTAGAGCCCAGTTGTGGAAACAAGTTCCTGTGCCTCTCTTTGGTCAGGGCTTCCTATTTAAACCCAATCAGAGGTCCTGGTGTTCCTCCAATCAGGGCTTAGAGGAGCCTCCCTGTTGTAGCTTCAGGTTTCATCATTTCTTTGGTCAGTCAGTTAGTAGTGAACTGCTGGGTGGGAGCAGGGAGCTGACAGTCAACTGGGAACCCCACAGACCCAGGTTCAAGACCCATGGGGTCATGACAGTGCCCTCTCCCCTAGGAGTATCCTAGGGGGGGTGCTGAACCAGGTTTCTCCATGGTTTTTGTGGAACACCTTGAGTAGAGGCATGAATGTTTTCTGCCAGTTCCCACGTACGCGCCTTTGGGCCATACCCTTCCCAGTTGAATAGGTACCAGAGTTTGTTCCACTTAAACTTGGAATCGAGGACCTCATCAATGATATACTCTTCATGGCCTTGCATGCATACCAATGGAGGAGATGGTTGCTCCCACTGAGGGAAGGGGTTTTCTGTATATATTTTAGCATTGAAACATGCAAAAGCAGATGGATCCTGAGGGTTGAGGCAAGTGGAGCTCAAAGGTGACTGGGTCGATCTGTCATCAGATTCGATAGGGACCCAGGAAGTAGGAATCTAGTTTGTAGGAAGGTCTGTCTGTACAAGATGTTTTGTTGAGAGCTGTACCTTATCCCCTACTGAATAAGGGGACTTGGTTGACTGTGCTTGTCTGCATGCCGTTTATAATCCAGTTGTGCTTTTTCAATATGGCCCTTCAGTCTCTCCTGAGTCTGATAGATCTGTTGAATCCAATCTGATGCTGCTGGATTGGAGGAGGATACAGGTAATTTTGGGTGGAATTTGTAGTTTGTGAAGAAAGGGCTCTGACCTGTGGAAGCATGTTCTGCGTATGGTAATAGTGAGGACCAATCATCCTAATGGTAGTTGGTGTAGCATCATAGATACTGTTCCAAGATTTGGTTTACTTTCTCTGTTTGACCACTGGTCTGAGGACGTTATGCAGAGGAGAGGCGTATATGAACCCCCAGAATTTGCCTTGCCTCCCACCAGAACCAAATGATTAATTGCATCCCTCAATCAGAGATAATGTGATTTGGGAGACCATGGATATGGACAAACATGGGTTATCCATAGCTGGACTGTTTCTTTGGATACAGGGAACAAAATGGGCCATTTTTGTAAGGTGGTCTACAACTTTGAGGATCATTGTAAACCCACTGGACCCTGGCAGTTCTATAGTAAAATCTAATGTGATAGTTGCTGAAGCCCTTGTTGAGGTTTCCAAGAATTGAAGGAAGCCAAAGGGTTTACCATGTGGTGTCTTGACAGGAGCACACACGTTGCAGGAAGCAACAAATAACTATGTTGTAGAATATATTTGGAGCCACCAGAAGAAACAGGATACCAAACATAGGGTTTTGAGGTGCCCCAGATGTTCCACTAGCAGGAAGTCATGGCATACTTGTAGTGCCTCCACATCTGGGGGACCAAGGAGAACGTAGATATGACCTTTCAGAAACATGACTCTCTCCTGAGTGTCATGTGGCTCTTAAAGTGTGGCTAACTCATCAGAAGGTATTCTCAAAGCAGAGGCAGAATGGATTATAGAAAATAAATCCTGTGGGGTGGCGGCATTCAGGAAATTATGGGGTTTAAGTATGTGAGATATTTCCTGGCTCAGACCCTTTTGATTGGTGTAATATTCTCCCTTTTGGGATAAGGTAGCAGCTTTGCCATTTCTAAGTCTTTGCCAGGACGGTAGGAGATAATGAAGTTTAACCGTAAAAAAGACAAGGCCCACCCAAGTTGTCACTGATTCAATACTTTAGTCTTGCACAGCTGCTCTAAGTTTTTATGGTTGTTAAAAACCTGAACTGGATGCTGGGTCCTCTCAAGGGGATGATGCCATTCTTTGAAGGCTTTTTTGATTACTAGAAGTTCTTTGTCCAGGATTTCACATTTCTTCTCTGCAAGGTTGAGTTTCTGGGAATAATAAGCACAGGGATGTAAAATCTGCTCTGCTCCTTGTCTTTGTGAGAGTATTGCTTCAGGCACCATACTGGAAGTGTCTACTTCTACAACAAATAGCTGCATGGCATCCGAGTGAACCAGTATAGGAACAGTAGTAAAGGCTAGCCTTAATTGTTTGAAAGCAGTTTGGACCTCATGGGGACAATGGAACTGAACATTCTTGTGGAGTAGGGCTGTGAGAGGTGTGATTTGCTTTGAGATGTTTGGGATGAGCTGATGATAAAAGTTGGAAAAGCCTAAAAGGAGCATTGCAGGTCATGTACATTTTGAGGCACAACCGAATTGCAAACACATGTACCTTGCACGGATTCTTCTTGATTCCTTCAGGAGACAGGATAAAACTCAGGAACTCTATAGTGGTTTGATCAAAAGCAAATTTTTCTAATTTAGCATGAAGGCCATGTTGACATAGTCTCTCTAGGAGTGTTGTGATTTGGAAATTATGCTGCTCTAGGTTGTCAGAAAAAATATATTGTCAAGAGAGACCACAGCATATTTGTCTAATATATCCTGTAACACATTACTGAGGAAATGTTAGAAAATGCCCCAAGCATTTGTTAGACCAAATGGCATTACTGAATACTTGAAGTGGCCATAACAGGGCCTAAATGCTGTTTTCCATTCATTTCCCACTGTAATACACATGAGGCTGTAGACCCCTGAAGGTCTAGCTTTGCAAATGTTCAGGCAGTCATAGAATCATAGAATATCAGGGTTGGAAGGGACCTTAGTAGGTCATCTAGTCCAACCCCCTGCTCAAAGCAGGACCAATCCCCAATTTTTGCCCCAGATCCCCAAATGTCCCCCTCAAGGATTGAACTCACAACTCTGGGTTTAGCAGGCCAATGCTCAAACCACTGAGCTATCCCTCCCCCCCAAACTGTGATCCCTAGTCCCTATGTGATCTAGCAACTTGGGAATTAGGGGCAGCGAGTATTGATTTCTGATTGTGATTTGATTCAAGGTTTGGTAATCTAGGCAGAGCCAGAGATTCAGTGCTTTGGGTTCTGACATAGCACAGATTTGCTCAAATGAGACCTGTACTCCTGGTTGTAAATCTATTGGGCAGTCATTAGTATAGGACAGGGGTAGGCAACCTATGGCATGCGTGTCAAAGGCGGCACGCGAGCTGATTTTCAGTGGCACTCACACTGCCTGGGTCCTGGCCACCGGTCTGGGGGGCTCTGCATTTTAATTTAATTTTAAATGAAGCTTCTTAAACATTTTAAAAACCTTATTTACTTTACATACAACAATAGTTTAGTTATATATTATAGACCTTCTAAAAATGTTAAAATGTATTACTGGCACGCGAAACCTTAAATTAGAGTAAATAAATGAAGACTTGGCACACCACTTCTGAAAGGTTGCCGACCCCTGGTATAGGATATTAATTGAAAAACTGTATCATAATGTGTATATACACAAGAGGGCAGACAATCTTGTGTAGACAATCTTAACTCTGACTTTTTCTGATTTTAGTGTTTTTCGGTACAGTCTTATTGTTTGTTTTGGTGGAATTATATGAAAATGTTGGGTACCAGAGAGGAAACAGCAACATATGAAGCTGGAGGCCCTTAAGTGAAAACACTCTAGTGCAGTGTGGGCAAACTTTTTGGCCTGAGGACCGCATTGGTTTTCCAAAATTGTACGGAGAGCCAGTTAGGGGAGGCTGTGCCTCCCCAAACAGCCAGGCGTGGCAAGGCCCCACCCCCTATCCAACCCCCCTTGCTTCTTGCCCCCTGACAGCCCCCCCCCAAGACTCCTGCCCCATCCAACCCCCCCTCTCCTTCCTGATGCCCTCTTCCCCGGACCTCTGCCCCATCCACGCCCCCTGCTCTCTGTCCCCTGACCGCCTCTAACTACCCCCCGCCCCTAACTAGCCCCGCCGCCCCATCCAACTCCTCTCCTTCCTGCCAGCCCCCCGGGACCCCTGCCCCATCCAACCACCCCTTCTCAAATATATCACTGGAAAATCAATAACACACTCATTAATATTCTTGCATGGTGCACGCACAGGGATGTACAAACAATTATAAATATGTGGTAGAATTATATTCTTAAAATGTGTTTGGCAAGCAATGCATAAGCACAGGCTGCCTTAGACAAAGAAATATGTATTTGCTTCTCTGTCCAGCCCAGTCATCAGACAGAGACAATGAAGGTCTAATTACAAATTAGATAAACAAAGATATCAAGCTAACAAGTGGGGGAGGAGACAGCATGGCATCTAAACTGCAGCAGGAGAGCGTAGCTTGGTCTGAGTTTTACTTTAAAAAGAATACATTGCAAAGGTTTGATGGTCTATAAAGACGGGGGCCTGAACCCTAAATGAAACGCAATTGAATTAACTGCTTGTATACAATATTACTGTATTATAAAAGTGTATCAAGTAAGGTCTTTTCTGGAACCTAATGACACATTGGTGATTAATGTTGTTGTGAATTGTCTGCATTAACACTACATAAGGAGCTATGGATACCCATTAATATTATGCTTTACAATCTGTGACCAAGCCAAGGAGGAAACAGTTCCCTCCCATACAGGAGGGAAGCACCTATCTACCTGTCTCCAATGAGATTAAGCAAGGTATGACTTAAGCAGGCTGCGCAGCGGGGACAGAAGACCAGCGAGGATAATTGGTGGCATGTGACCTCCAGAAGAGGAAAGAGTATGAGACAAGTCCATGTACCAGAAACGCATATTCAGATGAGCAATCGTTTTCATGTTCTCTCCACAGGCACTAGTGCAGAGCGTGGAGTGAATGATGCATCTGAGGGAACAGAGCAGAAGGAGACTCCACTGATTGGAAGGCATGAGATGCACAGTCCTAGGGATGGGGGTTCCACGACCACCACTCCCAAGAGGAGGAGGAGGATGGTGGTGGTGGTCGGGGACTCTCTCCTCAGGGGGACTGAGTCATCTATCTGCCGCCCTGACCGGGAAAACCGAGAGATGTGCTGCTTCCAGGGGCTAGGATTCGTGATGTGACGGAGAGACTGCCGAGACTCATCAAGCCCTCAGATCGCTACCCCTTCCTGCTTCTCCACGTGGGCACCAATGATACTGCCAAGAATGACCTTGAGCGTATTACTGCAGACTACGTGGCTCTGGGAAGAAGGATAAAGGCGTTTGAGGCGCAAGTGGTGTTCTCGTCCATTCTCCCTGTGGCAGGAAAAGGCCGGGGTAGAGACCGTCGAATCGTGGAAGTCAACGAATGGCTACGCAGATGGTGTCGGAGAGAAGGGTTTGGATTCTTTGACCATGGGATGGTGTTCCAAGAAGAAGGAGTGCTAGGCAGAGACGGGCTCCACCTGACGAAGAGAGGGAAGAGCATCTTTGGAAGCAAGCTGGCCAACCTAGTGAGGAGGGCTTTAAACTAGGTTCACCGGGGGAAGGAGACCAAAGCCCCGAGGTAAGTGGGGAAGTGGGATACCGGGAGGAAGCACAAGTAAGTGAGTGCAAGTGGGGAGGGCTCCTGCCCCATACTGGGACAGCAGGACGATCAGTGAGTTATCTTAAATGCCTATACACAAATGCAAGAAGCCTGGGGAACAAGCAGGGAGAACTGCAAGTCCTGGCACAGTCAAGGAATTATGACGTAATTGGAATAACAGAGACTTGGTGGGATAACTCACACGATTGCAGTACTGTCATGGATGGATATAAACTGTTCAGGAAGGATAGGCAGGGCAGAAAAGGTGGGGGAGTTGCGTTGAATGTAAGAGAGCAGTATGACTGCTCAGAGCTCCAGTATGAAACTGCAGAAAAACCTGAGAGTCTCTGGATTAAATTGAGAAGTGTGAGCAACAAGGGTAATGTCGTGGTGGGAGTCTGCTACAGACCACCAGACCAGGGGGATGAGGTGGACGAGGCTTTCTTCCAGCAACTAACAGAAGTTACTAGATCACAGGCCCTGGTTCTCATGGGTGACTTTAATCACCCCGACATCTGCTGGGAGAGCAATACAGCGGTCCACAGACAATCCAGGAAGTTTTTGGAAAGTGTAGGGGACAATTTCCTGGTGCAAGTGCTGGAGGAACCAAGTATGGGAAAAGCTCTTCTTGACCTGCTGCTCACAAACAGGGAAGAAATAGTAGAGGAAGCAATAGTGGATGGGAACCTGGGAGGCAGTGACCATGAGATGGTCGAGTTCAGGATCCTGACACAAGGAAGAAAGGAGAGCAGTAGAATACAGAGCCTGGACTTCAGAAAAGCAGACTTTGACTCCCTCAGGGAACTGATGGGCAAGGTCCCCTGGGAGAATAACATGAGGGGGAAAGGAGTCGAGGAAAGTTGGCTGTATTTTAAAGAAACCTTATTGAGGTTGCAGGAACAAACCATCCCGATGTGTAGAAAGAAAAGTAAATATGGCAGGCGACCAGCTTGGCTTAACAGTGAAATCCTTGCTCGTCTTAAACACAAAAAAGCAGCTTACAAGAAGTGGAAGATTGGACAAATGACCAGGGAGGAGTATAAAAATATTGCTCAGGCATGCAGGAGTGAAATTAGGAAGGCCAAATCACACTTGGAGTTGCAGCTAGCTGGAGATGTTAGGAGTAACAAGAAGGGTTTCTTCAGGTATGTTAGCAACAAGAAGAAAGTCAAGGAAAGTGTGGGCCCCTTGCTGAATGAGGGAGGGAACCTAGTGACAGAGGATGTGGAGAAAGCTAGTGTACTCAATGCTTTTTTTGCCTCTGTCTTCACAGACAAGGGCAGCTCCCAGACAGCTGCACTCCGCAGCACGGTATGGGGAGGAGGTGACCAGCCCTCTGTGAAGAAAGAAGTAGTTCGGGACTATTTAGAAAAGCTGGACGAACACAAGTCCATGGGGCCGGATGCACTGCATCCGAGGGTGCTAAAGGAGTTGGCCGATGTGATTGCAGAGCCATTGGCCATTATCTTTGACAAATCATGGCAATCGGGGGAGGTCCCGGATGACTGGAAAAAAGCTAATGTAGTGCCCATCTTTAAAAAAGGGAAGAAGGAAGATCCGGGGAACTACAGGCCAGTCAGTCTCACCTCAGTCCCTGGAAAAATCATGGAACAGGTCCTCAAGGAATCAATTCTGAACCACTTAAAGGAGGGGAAAGTGATCAGGAACAGTCAGCATGGATTCACCAAGGGCAAGTCATGCCTGACTAACCTAATTGCCTTCTATGATGAGATAACTGGCTCTGTGGATGAGGGGAAAGCAGTGGATGTGCTATTTCTTGACTTTAGCAAAGCTTTTGATACAGTCTCGCACAGCGTTCTTGCCAGCAAGTTAAAGAAGTATGGGCTGGATGAATGGACGGTACGGTGGATAGAAAACTGGCTGGATGGTCGTGCTCAACGGGTAGTGATCAATGGCTCCATGTCTAGTTGGCAGCCGGTATCAAGTGGAGTGCCCCAAGGGTCGGTGCTGGGGCCGGTTTTGTTCAATATCTTCATCAACGACCTGGAGGATGGTGTGGACTGCACCCTTAGCAAGTTTGCAGATGACACTAAACTGGGAGGAGTGGTTGATACGCTGGAGGGTAGGGATAGGATACAGAGGGACCTGGACAAATTAGAGGATTGGGCCAAAAGAAATCTGATGAGGTTCAACAAGGACAAGTGCAGAGTCCTGCACTTAGGACGGAAGAATCCCATGCACTGCTACAGACTAGGGACCGAATGGCTGGGCAGCAGTTCTGCAGAAAAGGACCTAGGGGTTACAGTGGACGAAAAGCTGAATATGAGTCAACAGTGTGCCCTTGTTGCCAAGAAGGCTAACGGCATTTTGGGCTGTATAAGTAGGGGCATTTCCAGCAGATCGAGGGACGTGATCAGTCCCCTCTATTCGGCACTGGTGAGGCCTCATTTGGAGTACTGTGTCCAGTTTTGGGCCCCACACTACAAGAAGGATGTGGATAAATTGGAAAGAGTCCAGCGGAGGGCAACAAAAATGATTAGGGGACTGGAGCACATGACTTATGAGGAGAGGCTGAGGGAACTGGGATTGTTTAGCCTGCAGAAGAGAAGAATGAGGGGGGGGATTTGATAGCTGCTTTCAACTACCTGAAAGGGGCTTCCAAAGAGGATGGATCTAGACTGTTCTCAGTGGTAGAAGATGACAGAACAAGGAGTAATGGTCTCAAGTTGCAGAGGGGGAGGTTTAGGTTGGATATTAGGAAAACCTTTTTCACTAGTAGGGTGGTGAAGCACTGGAATGGGTTACCTAGGGAGGTGGTGGAATCTCCTTCCTTAGAGGTTTTTAAGGTCAGGCTTGACAAAGCCCTGGCTGGGATGATCTAGTTGGGGTTGGTCCTGCTTTGAGCAGGGGGTTGGACTAGATGACCTCCTGAGGTCCCTTCCAACCCTGAGATTCTATGATTCTATGACCAAAACCAATGGAAGACCCATTTACATAGAAATCAGCAAGGGGATGGGAAGCCCACAGGAAGGGAAGAACAACATGAGGTCATCCTGCTTCTTGAAACAAGGTCAGTGAACTTTGGAAGATATAAGCAAGGACAGAAGCCATCTTTGGCATCCTTCACTAGACATACATAAGGAGCAGAACTCTTGCAAGCTGAGAAAGGGGGGTGTTGAAGTCTCTGGAAACTGCATATAGGTGAGACACCTGCATAGGCAAAGATCTTTCCTAGAAAGACAAGGAAAATCAGTCTTTTGTGCTTCTGTGGAAGGTTCTGACTGAGAGAGAGTCATCAATAGCTGGGGGAAAAAAGATTGGTAAGAAATCCACTTTGAACAAAAACTGTAGTTTAAGTCTTAGCCACTAGAAAGCATATTCTATTTTGTTTTACTTGTAACTTTTTTTGTCTTCATTCCTTATACTTGAACTCACTTAATCCTATGTATATTTTGTTTGTTTTATTTTTATTTTATTATAAACTAGCTCAGTGCTGTGTTTGAAGGGAACGGTGTATTTACCACAGTTAAGTTAATAAGTTGTAATGTGCTTTTCATAGAATCATAGGACTGGAAGGGACCTCGAGAGGTCATCTAGTCCAGTCCCTTGTGTTTTGTTTCTTTAAAGGAGCAACACACCTTATTATTTCCTCTGAAGTGCCCAGGAGAGGGCTGGACACTTCAAGGCATATAGTTTTGTGGAAATTCAGGACTGGAAGTGTGTTGAGGTCACCTTGCTGGTTGTAACCATGGCTGGTGGAAGCCAAAGTGGGGTTGTGGGTCACAATTGGTGAACCAGGACTGGCTGCATAGCACACAGATACTCATGGTGTAAGCTGCATACTTGTTGCTTATTGTGAGCATCCCAGGCAGAGAGCTATAGTAGCAAAGGATTGTGAGGAACTCAGGGTTATAGGGTGAGAGGTGATGCAATCCAGACCAGTGAGGGGTTGTATCTTGAACCCTGTGACAGGGATATATTAACAATTCTGTACACATGCTCTCACTCTTGCACTCGAAGAGAAGGATCGTGGACAAAGTGAAGAAATGGGCTTGTCAGCTCCAATGCTTCCAAGTCTTCGTGCTGAGTTTAAACCATCCATACTTTGCATGATGATCAGGGAGAGGGTTCAGAGGAGAGTCACGAGCGAGATTAAATGATTAGAAAACATGTCTTATAGTGATAGACTCAGGGAGCTTAATCTATTTATCTTAACAAAGAGAAAGTTAAGGGGTGGCTTGATTCTCTATAAGAACCTACATAGGGAACAAATATTTAATAATGGGCTCTTCAGTATAGCAGAGAGAGAGCTATAACATGATCCAGTGGCTGTAAATTGAAGCTAGACAAATTCAGACTAGAAATAAGGCATACATTTTAAATGGTGAGAGTAATTAACTAATGGAACAATTTACCAAGGATCGTGATGTATTCTCCATCATGAACAATTTTTGAAACAAGATTGGATGTTTTTCTAAAAGATCGGCTGTAGGAATCATTTGGTTGAAGTTCTCTGGCCTGTGCTATACAGAATATCAGACTGGTCCCTTCTGGGATTAAAATTTATGAATCTATGTAATAAGAAGCAGAGTAGAAGAAAGTTTGCAGATTCTTGTTTGAGAAGCAAACACATGGGTGGTTGAAGCTAGCATTGTAAGTGGGTTACAGAGTAAAGCAGTAAGAAATCAGCAGTGGATAAGTACTGAGGGACAGAGCTGTGAAGGGCTTCCTGGTGAGGAGAAAACGTTGGAACTTGATATAATGGAAGAGGGAAAGCCAGTGGAGTGATTCAAAGGGAGATTAAGTGATTGTAGTCAGTGAAGATCAAAGATCAATTTAGCTGTGTTTTGTTTGGGTCAGGCAATGTAGATGGGTCAGTTTGAGTCAGACAATGCATCATGGAAGGCCAGAGAGGAGGCAATTTTGGTAATCCAGATTTGGGAGATGAGGGCCTGGACAAGTTTTAGCAATGTAGAAAAAGGAAAAGAGAATGGACTCTCAAAATGTTCTGGTCAAGATATGGACCAAGCCTGGGTGTTTTGGGTGAGAGATGAAGAACTGGAAGAGGACTCTCAGGTTATGGTACTATTTGACAGGAAAAGATGATGGTGTCAGTGTTGACAGACTGAAGGTAAGTAGAGAGAAATTTGGAGGAAAGCGCAGTGCGGATTTGGCCACATTTTCAGATTGCTTGAGAGTGGAAAGGTAGATTTGTGAGTCATTGGTGTAAAGATGGTAATTTAAAGCAATGGGAGCACATAAGATGACCCACAGATAGATTGTAAAAGGAGAAGAGGAGGATACCAAGGACAGACCCATATGTGACAAATCTCTGCACAGCGAAGCTTAAAGTGTAATTCTTGATCATCATTTTTAGTCTTTAATTTTCACTGGAAATTACATCTCAGATTGTTATAACTAGATTTGACTAAGGAAATCTAACACTAAAATAAGACATTTCTGAGATCGAAATGATTCCAGGACACAGCTGAGGTATATTAAATTCCCCTATAGTTCTGTGCATAGAGGAAAAGGTATGTATACACCAAACCAAGTATTTAATTTGTAGATGTAAACTTCAATGTGATTTTATAATTACACATCACATCATCTTCAATATATCGTGTTTTTTGCAGGAAGAGAAGAGGTACCGAACTGCCTATTTAAGTGCAGAGGAATCTGAGCGGGAAAAATTCTCTCTCTTCTCTGCAGCTGTGAGGGAAAGCCATGAAAAAGAGAGAACAAGAGCAGAAAAAACAAAGAACTGGTCCATTATTGGTTCTGTACTGGGAGCTATTATCGGTGTCCTTGGTTCCACCTATATCAACCGAGTAAGGCTGCAAGAATTAAAAGCCTTAGTTCTTGAAGCACAGAAGGGACCGATAAGTTTACAGGAGGCCATCAAAGAACAGGCGTCAAGCCACTATATACAACAGAAGGATCTCAGTGACCTCATTGTGTCCCTGCGGAACATGTTGGAAGCTGGGCCTGGGACATCACAGGAAATGAAAGAGGGTGTTTCCTTAGCTAAAGAAGGCACAAGTGCATCATTAAAAACAGACCCTCTTTTAGTTTCTTTAAAAGAACATTTAAACTACTCTAAACAAGTCAGTTCCTGCATGGGGAGTTTACAACAGCAGCTTACCACCCTGGAAGAAAGTTTAGGACAAATGACTGCTGAGGTACAAAATGTTAAACATGCAGTTCATTCTAGACCTGTGGAAAGAGTGGTGCTTGGCTCTTCAGCTGAGGTAAAGGGTCAGGCCTTAGCCATGCAGGATGTGATTCTAGAATTGTGTGATGCAGAGCGGAGACTGGAAACACAAATCAAGAGAAATTCAATCTTCAGCACTGCACTAACCTGCACTGTGTTTGCTGTTACTCTTCCTGTGCTATACCTTTTACTGAAAGGAAATTAGTCTCAAATGGAGAGAAACATAATTTCCTAGGTTAATAAAATTACATTTGCACTCTAAACACTGGGAGTTAGTGCTAGTCAAAAATCTGTATTAACAATTTCTAATCTTGCTTTCTCCATAATTCATAGAAATGGAAAACACATTTGAACGTTTAGTCCTTTCCCCCTGAGCAGGCTTACTTTTTGCAGTATTTTTTTTCCTCTCTAGTGCTTTGTACAGTCGAGTTTAAATGTCTCAAGCAATGGGAGTGCCACAACTTCATTTTGGTAGATTCTTCTGCCATCATCTTTTCTAGTTTATTCTGCAATACTGTAGAGCTTACTCTAAAAGACTGTTCCTCATGTTCAGATTATTATTTTTTTTTAACTTTTCATTATTTGTGTTTAGACCCTTTGGCTTCCATATATAATTCTCCCCCATTCAAGCTTATTACTTATCTTATTGATCTTTCAACTTGTCCATACCCAAAACAATGATGGGCAATTTACCAAACAAATAAAAATGTCTACCATGAAGATTTTTATCTAAATTTTAAATATGGTACAGTGAGTGAAAGTGACAAAAAATAGGGATGGGATGTCCAAGGAAGGATAAAGGTTACAGCAGTGATCCTGTGGTTATCCATTCAAGGTATGTGTACAACTTCAGGGTGCAATTAAAATATTTTTGGTAACTTATTGACTCACTTCTATTACTAATTATTTATATAGTGTCTCAAAAGCATGCTTGATGCTTTAGCTGCCTAATTATACACTGTTCTCAATCCCAAAGAGTTTACAGCCTAAATAGATGACAGATAACCAAATGATGAGAGAACGGGTGCAGATGAAACGTGATTGAGATGATTGGCACATGACTGTTGCGCACCCTTTTGCTGATTCAAGTCTATCCCATGCTTTCCCTGCAGCCCTTATCCATCACTAGCTACCTTAGGACAGGTCTACACTACAAAGTTTTGCTGGCATTGCTTTGTCAGTCACGGGTGTGAAAAAAAAACACACTCTTGGTAACATTGCTATGCTGGCAAATCCCCTAGTGTAGACAGTTATGGAGACAGAATAGTGCTTATAGAATCATAGACTATCAGGGTTGGAAGGGACCTTAGGAGGTCATCTAGTCCAACCCCCTGCTCAAAGCAGGACCAATCCCCAATTTTTGTCCCAGATCCTTAAATGGCCCCCTCAAGGATTGAACTCACAACCCTGGATTTAGCAGGCCAATGCTCAAACCACTGAGCTATCCCTAACATGATGGCTATCCCTAACTTTTCTTGGCATCATAGGTGCCAGACTCCGGAGAAAAAAATTAGCGGATGCTTAGCTCCCACCAGCTATAGAGCTGCAGCCCCAGCCAGGGATCAGTAGTTCCTGAGCAGCCTGGCCTGCACCGATCAGCTAGTTAGATGGCTGTGTTAATCACCTATGAGCTGTTCAACTTTTGTAGCCCCTGGGCTTGCTGTAGCAAAGGCTGACCCAGCCCTGGGTGGGGGGTGGGACCCCTCCTCCAGCAGCCTCATATAGCTGCTCCAGTTAGGGTTGGATGAGGCGGGGAGCACAGGGTTCCCTCTGCTCTGCAGAAGTCCAGCCTGATCAGCATCAATGAGACCCTGTTCACCTGTGTCGCCCAGCCTACTACCTAGATCTCCTGGGCAAGCTCCAGCCGGCTCCAACGGCAGGCAGCACTAGGTGAGTCTTGTTTCAGACAGAGGGAGCCTGGCTGGAGGGGGGTGCGCTGTGGTGTCAGGAGAGGGGGAGGGGAGTCCACCATGGGCGCAGTTTGGCGGTGGAGGGACATGTAGCATCACTGCCACTGCCTTCCTCCATTTCTACCAGTACCGAGCTGCTCTGCTCTGCCTAGGTGGGGAAGTGTCTGTCCTCAGGGTGCATTTAGGGGAGGAAGTGGGGGGATGACTGTCCTGGCCCCCCAGGATAGTAAAAATCTGGGGGCAAATTTGTCTTTCTCATCCCTCCCTTGCACCCACGCAGCCTTTATCCAAAATACTCATTTGGCACTGAAGTGAAATAGGCATTAACAAAATCAGACAAAACAGATTAAAATCCTTTCCCTTTCCTTTGCTCAACTTTCTGTCTCCTGAGTCTTGTGAATTATGTTATCATTTCACTAGTTCTCTTGTTATCATAGGTTTTGTCTAGACTAGCATTTGTCCTCCTGTTGTAATTGATTGCCAATTGCTTGTTAAGTGACTAAATGGTAATCTAGAGTTTGCAAAGTATCAGGACATAGTAGCCGTGTTAGTCTGTGTCAGCAAAAAGAAAACAAGAAAAATACCTGTGGCACCGTAGAGACTAACAAATTGGTGGCTCAGCCTCAGGCAAACCACAAAACTTTGTGTCCCAGAACAAACCTTTGTGGAGAACTTCAGTTATCAACACAATTAGCATTTACGATCTATTAGCTCAAATTATAATAGGACCATCAACTCTAGTCTAGACAAAGCCAAAGCATGAATCCCCCAGGCTAGGCAGGACCTGGATTTTTAATATAAAAGGAGGCAAAATAAATGTGTCTTCCTTCCCCAAAACAAACAAAAACAAACAAAAAACACCTAGGCCACCAAATCTTCATGCCTTCTTTACACATCAGAAGAAAATCAAACAAAGGCACAGTCTTAGTTATTGCCCCTTTACAGATCATCTTTAAAAATGAAATTATCCTTTAAATTCCTAATTCCCCCAAATCAAGGTAACTGCTGACTTTGTGGGCTGAAAGACTGAATTTGGGTATGAAAATTTGTCCCTTTCCACCATTGCAAGTACATGTAGAACAGAGTGCTGGAAGCACAAGAACATAGGTTAGGGTAAGAGAAAGCTGATTAGGCGAAAGAGACCCTCAAATAAATCTTGTTTGAAAATAGCCACATGGTTGGTTTAGTAGTCAAGATTTTTGAGGTCATTTAAATGAGATACAGTCCTACTAAAATATGACATCCAAATTTTACACTTCTTATAACTTTTATTTTTACACACATTTGGGGCTCAAACTATGGCTCTGATCCTGATATTGCTCTTTCGGGATCAATTGTGGATAATTTCCACCACCCACTTCCCTTTTGGGGAAGCAATAATTAAAAAGCTATTCAGGGACTGGGGTAGAATTTATGGTGCAAATTTAAGTCATTTGATCAAGAGGTTCCCAATATGTGTCCTCCCCCTGCATTATGAGCGTCTTTGAATTTTCAAAGTACTCTAAAATCCACATGCATAATGAAATTATCTAGGATATTGGTATGCCACAACAGGGGCAATGGTGCAAGTTTGGAATAATTTGGTTCAGATCTTCCTCAGATACTGTCCTCCACTGCTCCTCCACCCCCCCCCCCCCCCAAGACATTTTTAATATCCCAGTTGCTCTAAAACTGACAGTGCATAGTGATCAGAGGGGTAGCCGTGTTAGTCTGGATCTGTAGAAGCGACAAAGGGTCCTGTGGCACCTTATAGACTAACAGAAGTATTGAAGCATAAGCTTTCGTGGGTGAATACCCACTTCTTCGGATGCAAGCAGTGGAAATGTTCCATAGTGCATAGTGAGATTACCTTGAGCAATGGTATTCCACAACTGAAACCAAGGTAGAGAGGAACTCCCATTGAGATGAATGGATCATTTCACACCACCCAGAGCTATTGTATTAGACTATTCATCTCTTTTTAGAGCATCCTAATTCATCTGAGCACAGCCCACTGAAGTGAATGGGCCATTCCACACATCAACAGTACTCCTGTACTGCAGAGGGCTGTGCAGAGCCCCTTCCTTTGTACTAGCTCCCTGAAGTGGATACAAAGTCTGGGCTTCCTGCTATTCATCTTGCTGCCTCCAACTGGTAGATGTGCTCCTCACAGCCCATCAGTTACCATCTTCCTTTCTTCCCATGGTCCTTCCAGCCCTACAGGGGGCATGGTGGGGCCAGGAGGAGGGCAAAGCTGGTAGATAAAGTGGCAGATCATTCTCCTCCCACAGGTGCCCTCTAATCATGCCCACTCATTAACACCTCTTCCTCAAGAAACAAAGGAAATTAACTGCCCAAAAACATGGTTAATGCAGGTCTTGTTTACACTACAGCGCCTTTGCCAGTATAGCTATGCCAGCTAGACTCACCCCTGCTTAGTACCCTCTTAAATTCAAGAAGTGTGTTTCAGATTCCTGCTGGCACTGGCAGTCTGACATGCCTTCTCTGGCTTGTCAGATTGGCTTTATATCTGCTGGTGAGCCACAGTGCCACTCATCAGACTGCTTCCCAGGATGGTGAACCACCTGTGGTTCATTAATTTTATATCCGTGTAACGCCACTGATTTCATTGGGGTTGCTCCTGAATTACACTGCTACAAGTGAGGAGAGAATCAGGCATAGGCATCGACTCTGTGGGTGCTCCAGTGCTCAAGCACCCATGGAAAAAAATAGTGGGGGTGGTCAACACTTGCCAGTCACAGCTGTTCAGCTGGGCTGCTGTTCAGCAGCTGGCATAGGGCCTCAGGGGAGAGCACGGAACGGGGGCAGGAAGAGGCGGAGTGAGAGTGGAGCACCCACCGGAAAAAATAAAAGTGAGCGCCTATGCTTAGCATAACTAATGTCATTCAGGGAGGTGGTGTTACTATGCTGAGCGAAAAACCTCCTCTTGGCATAAGTGATGTCTACATTTGGGGCTGTGCCAGTATATAGCTATAATTGCAAAGCATTTGTTGTGTAGTTGGGCCTAGATTTAGCCCTTAGCTATAGTCAATTCATGCCTATTAACTAACTCTCTAGCCAGTTACCACCTTTTCTTTCCTCCCAATAGTTGCTCTTCTCTGAACACTTTCTGGTTTTTCTCAATTTTTTTTAGTATTGGCATGACCAGAAATGAAAAGAAGCTCTGCACAGAAGAGGGACTATGTCTGCCTTGCTCCATAATGTGATGACTCTTTGTATGCATCACAAAATGACTAACTCCTGTTTAATTTGCTGTCTACCTGTCTCTTTCAGCCTTCCTATATTCTAGGTTTCTTCTGCCCGGGTAGTTTTTGTTTGATTACTTTTTGCAAGATGTATTAATTGGATTTTTCTCATTTTATTACCTTCCCCTATTTCTGTTCTCTCTGGGTCCCTTTGTATTATTTCTCTGACTTCACTGGTATTTGCTACACCGCCAAATTTAGTATAAGTGAATTTAATTAATATGTCCTTACCAAACACTATAGAAGACATTAAAGATGACCATGTCCTATACCAGCCGTCAGCAACCTTTCAGAAGTGGTGTGCCAAGTCTTCATTTATTCACTGTATTTTAATGTTTTTAGAAGGTCTCGCTCTATAAGTCTATATTGTATAACTAAACTATTGTTGTATGTAAAGTAAATAAGGTTTTTAAAATGTTTAAGAAGCTTCATTTAAAATTAAATTAAAAAGCAGGTCTTATTAGTTTAGTGTGATCCTTGCCCTTGCTTTTCCTTTCTGAGTTTTCCAATGTCCCCAGGTCGGCAGCAGAATGCCACTGAAAATCAGCTCGCATGCCGCCTTTGGCACGTGTGCCATAAGTTGCCTACCCCTGTCCTATACCATTCCCTAATGTATCCACTAGACATTCCCACTTGTCCAGAATCTCTCATCTTCTGCCACTTGTTTAGAGGAAGATGAAAAAAAATTACTATTTTTTAAAAAGGTTTATGATAAGGTCCCATGTGAAAGATTAAGAAAAATAAGCACAAGGTAAGAAGCAAATAGATGAAAACTGGTTATGCGATATTCAGATTTTACACCATAAGATTGTAAAATATTTAGACTGTAAGCCTTTTGGGGCAGGGGCTGTCACTTATGTGTTTGTACAACATGCAGCACAATGGGGCCCCAACCTTCATTTGGGGTATTCAGACACTACTGTAATATAAATAATACACAGTAATAATAGGAAACATTTTGATGGTTGGCTTCATATCAGTGAAGAGAGGTGAATAATGAGAGCTTTAAGAATTTGTATTGGGACCTTTGCATTTTAATATATTAATTAGTTCAAAGGCAAAGTGAATAACACGTTGTTGGCATTTGTTGCTGAAATTTCTTAAGTTGGTAAGTGCCACTGATGATTGAAAAAATTCCAGTGGATTCAAGGGCAGCACAAATGCAAACATTTCCATAAATGTAAAATAATATCAATTTCATATGTCTTGCAAGAGCTTCTAAATGTCAGCATTGATGGAGAAGCTCAATAAAGATGTCTGCTGAATGTTTAGTTAAAAAAAAATAGGATACTTGGATGCATTAAAAAAAAGAAATAGAAAATCATACAGTTTACCAAAATAAGTCGGCCTCATTGAGAATGCTGATCACAATTTTCACTCTTGGATGTTTAAAGTTAGATACCTGAGCTTGTTCTACCCTTCAAATTTTATTCTGGCAAAGTTATGTCTGTCGAGTATGAAAAAATTACATACCTAGTGACATAATTATTAGGGCTGTCAATTAATCGCAGTTAACTCAAAAAAATTAATCACAATTAAAAAAATTAATCTCGATTAATTGCACTGTTAATAGTATACCAATTGAAATTTATTAAATGTTTTTGGATGTTTTCTACTTTTTCAAATATATTGATTTCAATTACAACACAGACTACAAAGTGTACAGTGCTCACTTTATATTTATTTTTATTACAAATATTTGCACTGTAATAAAAGAAATAGTGTTTTTCAATTCACCTAATACAAGTACTGTAATAAATAAAATAGTGCAATCTCTTTATCATAAAAAATGAACTTACAAATGTAGAACTATGTACAAAAAAATAACTGCATTCAAAAATAAAACAATGTAAAACTTTAGAGCCTACAAGTCCAATCAATCCTACTTCATCCAATCGCTCAGACAAACAGGTTTGGTTGCAATTTGCAGGAAATAATGCTGCCTGCTTCTTATTTACAATGTCACCTGAAAGTGAGAACAGGCATTCGCATGGCACTTTTTTAGCCAGCATTGCAAGGTATTTACATGCCAGATATGCTAAACATTCGTATGGCCCTTCATTATTCTGCCACCATTCCAGAGGACATTCTTCCATGGTGATAATGCTTGTTAAAAATATAATGCGTTAATTAAATTTGTGACTGAACTCCTTGGGGGAGAATTGTATGTCTCCTGTTCTGTTTTACTCGCATTCTGCCATATATTTCCTGTTATAGCAGTCTTGAATGATGACCCAGCACATGTTGTTCGTTTTAAGAACATTTTCACTGCAGATTTGACAAAATGCAAAGAAGGTACCAATGTGAGATTTCTAAAAATAACTACAGCACTTGACTCAGTTTAAGAATCTGAAGTGCTTTCAAAAATCTGAGAGGGATGAGGTGTGGAGCATGCTTTCAGAAGTCTTAAAAGAGCAACACTCCGATGCAGAAACTACAGAACCCGAAGCACCAAAAAAGAAAATCAACCTGCTGGTGGCATCTGACTCAGATAATGAAAATGAACATGCATCGGTCTGCACTGCTTTGGATAGTTATCGAGCAGAACCCGTCATCAGCATGGATGCATGTCCTCTGGAATGGTGGTTGAAGCATGCAAAGGACATATGAATTTTAGCGCATCTGGCACGTAAATATCTTGCGGCACCAGCTACAACATTGCCATGTGAACACCTGTTCTCACTTTCAGGTGACATTGGAAACAAGAAGTGGGCAGCATTATCTCCTGCAATTATAACCAAACTTGTTTGTCTGAGTGATTGGCTGAAGTAGGACTGAGTGGACTTGCAAGCTCTAAAATTTTACATTGTTTTATTTTTGAATGCAGGTTTTTTTGTACATAATTCTACATTTGTAAGTTTAACTTTCATGATAAAGAGATTGCAGTACAGTACTTGTATTGGGTGAATTGAAAAAGACGATTTCTTTTGTTTTTTTACAGTGCAAATACTTGTAATCAAAAATAAATATAAAGTGAGCACTGTACACTTTGTGTTCTGTGTTGTAATTGAAATCAATATATTTGAAAATGTAGAAAACATCCAAAAATATTTAAATAAATGGTATTCTATTATTGTTTAACAGTGCAATTAATTATGATTAATTTTTTTAATTGCTTGGCAGCTCTAATAATTATGCAAACAAAACCTGCAGTGCAGAAGAGTGCATCTATCAGTATAGCTAACATAATTTGGGGGGAGGTAGTGTTCCTACAGCAGGAGAGCTCCCTTTTTTCTCCCAACATATGCTGTGTCTTCAGTAGGAGGCTCGGAGGACATAGCTTTGCTGGCATAGGCTATATTGTGTAGACATAGCCTGAAATAAGTGGGCTCAATTTCTAAGAGGCTGTGTTGCAGGTGATCAGTACCTTTGAAAATCAGACTGCTTATGTGGGTATCTGGATATGGATATAGATTTAAATGCCTGACTTTAGGTTCCCAAGTTATATTATGATAACATTTGTATTAACATGCCAAGCTGGGAGTAACTGAATCTCATGTGTCATGCCATAACCTGATCATCAGGTCAGGAAAGGATTTTTTTCTCGTAAGTACAATATTGCACAATTGGCAAGGTGCACTGTAATAATAAATGAATGTTAACTACAATGATCTATAGCTTTCCCTCTTCATGGATTACTTATGTTTCCCTCTTCGTGAATCACTTGTAAGGTAAGTGTTAGAATAACTATTTCCATTAGGACTTATAGTTCCTAATTTTTACATTCAGTTCATCTATGTTTGACTTACTACTATTCTTGTGTTTGAAGTAATTCCTAGGCCCCCCAGCTAGGTCAGGTACCAATTGAGTTATGCATTGATAAAGCATACAATAAGACAATTCCTGTTCCAACCTGTTTACAGTCTTAAGACAAAAGGAAACAGGTGGGTGAAACAAATAAATGGGGAATCAGGTGAAAGTGAGGGAAAAGTTTTTGTGTAGACTAGCTGTAGACAGACGTTTGGAGATAAATAAGGTGATCAGTAATAGGAGTTGCAGTTCATTCCTTGCCTAGCTAATATTAGCTGGCAGTGTTCCATAGGCATCATGGTAAAAATAAGTTTGGAGGCTAGTGACTTTATTAATTCTTTCATGAGGGCATTTATACACTTACTAATAATAAATACAGTATATAGGGAATACCTCACAATTTTCCTCCACACATGAGGGCAATATAGCACACTAGTAATTAATGCAAACTGAAATCTACTTCCTAAATTCAATCTTATACATCATTTATTGTTAATTAAGGCTACCATTCTGGATGCTTTTGTAACTTTTTGAGATTCTGCTCACAATATGTAAGCATTCCCACTGACTGCATTGGGACTACTTGAATGAGAAAGGCAAGGAGAATTTGATTCTCTCATTGTAAAGAAAAAATGCTGTGAATCTGAATTGTGATGCAGAAAGAGACCCACTGTTCACTTCAGGAACAGGAGTCATATCCCTGAACTACTAATATGCCTAAGACAGAGAAAAAGGGATATTGGTTTGTTCATAACTTCTTTGAGTCTGATATTTTATAGTCACTTTGCAACTTGATAACTACTTTGTATCCTGTGTCATACAGAAATGGAGATGTCTCATTCAGTCAGAACGCAAGGGTGCTCTACAGTTACTGACCCATAACTGTACCTTCTGTGATTTTTAATTCCCCGCACTCTTGTTCTGGATGTCTGTTTACATGGTCAATGTATAGTTAATTATTTCACAACTTTGCAGTGTGCAAATCTGTGTAGTCTGAGTTCCTGCCATCCATTAGCTATAGCGCAGGGATTTCAATGTTCATTGTACAGTTATTTCTTGATAAACCTGATGTTAGTATGCAAGTCTCTCTATTCTGATAGGCTACTTAATTCTGCTGTTCTGATTTACTTTTGAGCTCAGCACTTTCCAGATGTCCGCCAACAATGTATTTCTTATGACCATCACATGGTATCGTAGTGCCCCATTATTTTAAGGCATACATTTGATTCTTTCTGAAAGAGTAAACTCTCTTCCTTCATTAGTGCAGTCATGTGGGGGATAAGTAAAGGGAGGTGTAACGTTACTGACATAACCTGTAACCGTATTAGATCATTGTAATATGATCTAACCACTGTTATATATTTGCAGCAAATATTGTACAAATGTTGTTATGTGAGGTGTCTATAAAGAGGTTATGATTTGCTGGTTTTGATTATGCTATCTGTATGTGTATAATTTTTGTAGTTGAAGTTATGAATATTGGCTATGTACTTGTATCTCACTGAGTTTTGATTCTAAGTAGTCTCAGTGAAGCATTTGGTCAGCTTCTTGAGAAAGGACTATTCTCAGTAAGTGTCCAATCAAGAAACACTTAACTGACCATGAACTTTGGGAGATGCCAATCCACATCTGAGCTTTCCTGGAAACTTTCAGACTAACATGTAAACAATGGTGTCAGCCTGTAAAGAATTGAGTCGTGCATGGACATGTGACTTGCCCATGTGACTCCAAACTCCATCTTGCTGTAATTTTGCACAGGAAAACCAAGGGGTTTCCGCCCACAAGAGAGAGAATATGAAGGACCCTGGAAACCCCTCCATTTTGTCTTCAATCCTGCTTACTTCTGGAGGAACCTTGCTACAAACTGAAGCTCTGAACAAAGGACAAATGACCCATCCCAGCTGTGGATGTATTGATTTGATTTGAGAGACTTCATTTGAACCTACAGTTTATTCCATCACTGCTACAAGCCTGAACCAAGAACTTTGCCATTACTGTATGTAATTGACTTCATTTAACCAATTCTAGCTCTCTTCTATATCATTTTCCTTTTATGAATAAACCTTTAAATTTTAGATTTGAAAGGATTGGCAACAGCATGATTTGTGGGTAAGATCTGACTTGTATATTGACCTGGGTCTGGGGCTTGGTCCTTTGGGATCAGGAGAACCCTTTTTCTTTTACTGGGGTATTGGTTTTCATAATCATTCGTCCCCATAACGAGTGGCACTGGTGTTGATACTGGGAAACTGGAGTGTCTAAGGGAATTGCTTGTATGACTTCTGGATAGCCAGTGGGTTAAAACTGAAGTCTTCTCTGTTTGGCTGGTTTGGTTTACCTTGGTATGCAAAGGAACCCCAGCCTTGGGTTGTAACTGCCCTGCTCTAAGCAATTTGTCCTGAATTGGTACTCTCAGTTGGGTCCCACCAAAGGCAGCATCGTTATAGGGGAGATTTGTTATCCAGATTTTTGGAATGTGATTTTTGTAAATGGAGTATCTAAAGCTGCTCCCTCAAGTGGTGAGATTCAGGGCTCAGCCTACACTGGTGGCCAAAAGTTTTGCAGCCATGGACTGGTGTTCTTAAAATGAATAACATGTGTTGAGTCATCATCCGAGACTACTATAACATGAAATATAGGGCAGAATGCGGGTAAAACAGAACAGGAGACATACAATTCTCCCCCAAGGAGTTCAGTCACAAATTTAATGTATTATTTTTGTAATGGGCATCTGTCATAAATATAAACAACCTTTATGTATGCAGTAACATAAAATCCCCCCTGGCCAGCTGTACTGAATCACTTTACCTGTAAGAGGTTAAGAAGCTCAAATAACCTAGTTGGCACCTGACCAAAAGGACCAATAAGGAAAGAAGATACTTTCAAATCTGGGGGGCAGGGGAGGTTTTGTTTGTGCTCTCTTTGTTTGTTCCCTCTCTGGACAGAGAGAGACCAGGCAGGTAAAACATCTCCTGAAAACAAACCCAATTTTTTTCAGTCTTCCCTCATAGGTCATGTTTTTCTAGACCTTTAATCATTTTTGTTGCTCTCCTCTGGATTTTCTCCAATTTGTCCACATCTTTCCTGAAATGTGGGGCCCAGAACTGTACACAATATGTCAGTTGAGGCCTAATCAGTGCAGAGTAGAGTGGAAGAATTACTTCTTGTGTCTTGCTTACAACACTCCTGCTGATACATCCCAAAATGATGTTTGCTTTTTTTGCAACAGTGTTACATGGTTGACTCATATTTAGCTTGTGATCCACGATGACCCCCAGATGCCTTTCCGCACTACTCCTTCCTAAGCAGTCATTTCCCATTTTGTATGTGTGCAACTGATTGTTCTTCTTCAAGTGATTGCTCATGTGTATTCCACAGTAGGTGTGCATGCTCGCCACGTGCATCAGTGTCGGAAGTTTTTCCCTTAGCAGTACCCTTACTGGGGGAGCACTGCTGCGACCCCGGGAGTGGCGCCTCTATATCGTGCTATAAGGGGAGCTGCGCACGCCCCCCACCCTCAATTCCTTCTTGCTGCCAGTGAAGGTAGTTGGAACTTCGGCTCCAGCTTTGCTGCAGCCTTTCTACTTGAACCTTAGTGGTACTGTTAGCTAGTTCTTCAGATTCTAGTTGTAAAAGTGGGCTCGGGGCATGCCCCGTGCCCCAGACTTTAAGTCCTGCGACTCTTGTCGCCGGTCCATGCCTAGAAGTGATCCGCACTTCTGAGTGTCTCCACTGCCTGGGGGAAACTCACGTGAGTGAACGTTGCAAGATCTGCAGGTCACTGAAGCCGCGGACGAAAAAGGAGAGGGACATCCGACTTCGCGCTCTCCTGATGGAGTTGGTGCTGGCCCCAGCCCTGGCGCACCGGGCAGAGTCGGCACCTTGCACTGCGTCTTCGGTGCGTAGTGACATCTTCTCCACTAGCCAGCACCGCTCCCCGTCCAAGAAGCAGGGGAAGGCGTTCTCGTCGCAGCGGCGCCATGAGAAGGAGAGGGGTGAGGCTGGTCCCACGCTGGGCAGCCCTAGATCCCCCCCGGGCCCAAGGCCTCCGACTCGCGTTGAGCAGAGCAGCCCGGTACCGTCAGCGCGTACCTCCCCCGCCGTCATGATGCCGTCGACGCCAGAGGCCCTGCAGGCCACGCGGGACATCATGACCTTACCGGTACCGAGGGTGCCACAGCCGGTCCCCCGGTCCCGAGGCAAGCTGTCGTTGGGTGCCCCTCGCACATCCCTCGATCCGAGAAATCCCTGCCGTCCTGTTCGGTGCTCTCTTCTCCCAGCATGGGCCGACCATCCACTCCTGTAGTTCCAGACACCAGGGCAGGTACCGGAGCAACTCCTCCGCCAGAGACCGCGCCTCAACGTCAAGGTCCCGGTCCCGAGGGAGGCACCGTAGCAGGCACCATCGCTCTCGCCACTCATACAGCACGGTGCGCTCGACGGTAACCTCAGCTTCGGCACCCAGCTGCCCGTCTCCAGGTCGTGCGGCCCAGCTGGAACAGTTGCTGCCTCCCGGTCCCCAACTGGCTCAGTGGCAAGGGGTACCGTGGCAAGGACAGTGGTGCCAATGGGCCCCGTGGCCCCAGTTGCCCGTCCAAGCAGCGACCCGCTCGGTAGCCGGGACGTCCCAGGCTCTGTCGGCATCTCCCTTGCGTCGGGGGGAGAGACCTGCAGATCCTGAGTCGGTGGCCCCGCGCCCAGACTCGGACCTGGGCATCCCCCCTCCGGTGCTGCCCTCAGCTCAGAGCCGGCCCAGTCTCCGCTCCGGATGACGCCATAGCAGCACCGCCACCTGCTGTCCCACCGGAGGACTTCCTTAAGCACGTGGCGTCCAACCTCCAGCTCCAGGCCGAGGAGATGGAAGGGCCATCTGACTCACTGTTTAATGTACTGTCATCTTCGGCACCGGGCCGGGTGGCCTTGCCCCTTTACCAGGGTGTAGCCAATATCTCAAATGCCCTGTGGCAGACACCAGCTTCCTTGGCCCCCATTTCCAAGAAAGCGGAGAGGAAGTACTTTGTCCTAACAAAGGACCATGAGTACCTCTAGTCGCACCCTACACCCAACTCCCTGGAGGTGGAGTCGGTGAACCACCGTGAACGGCACAGCCAACTCGCACCCACCCCCAAAGATAAAGACGCCAGGAGACTGGATGCTTTCGGTAGAAAGTTTTATTCCTCGGCAAGTTTTCAGCTCAGAGTGGCTAACCATCAGGCCTTACTGAGCTGTTATGACTTCAATTTGTGGGGGGTCCCTCCCCAAGTTCGAGCCTCTCCTTCCAGATTGGGACAAGAGGGATTTCAAGGTTCTTGTAGAGGAGGGGGCGACAGCTGCAAAAGCCACCCTCCAGGCGGCGTCAGATGTGGCCGATACCACGGCCCGCCCGATGGCTTCCGCCATATCCATGCGCAGGGCATTGTGACTCACCCTATCTGGACTTCTCGGCGGAGGCCCAGTCCATCATGCAGAACCTGCCCTTCAACGGGAAAGCGTTATTTGCCGACCAGACGGGTGCCCGCCTCCATGGCATGAAAGATTCCCGTACCACCCTGAAAACCTTGGGCCTCTACGTCCCCCCCGGCAAAAGACAAGCCCAGGCTGCAGGCGTTGGCTCCACCTGCACGAAGCAGATACGAGCCCTCTGCTAAGAGGCAGAGAGACCAGAGGCGTCAGTCTCAACATCAGTCTCGCTCTGCCCCACAGCCCGGGCCCGCTAAGGGCAAGAGGCAGGGAAAGAGGCAGTTTTGACTATTTGCAGAGGGAAACTAGGCATGTTGCCAGGAAAACCCCCCGGTTAATAAAGTTTGTGTTCTGCAACCGATTGTCTGTCTTCCACAGGGTATGGTCCTGCATAATGTCAGACCAGTGGGTTCTCAACACGGTTTCCAAGGGCTACACGTTGCAGTTCACTTCACCCCCCGCCCTATCACTCCCCGTCCTGGCAGGGACCGGGGTCCCAGGAGCACGCCCACCTCTTAGAGCAGGAGGTGGCCCGCCTGCTGCACCTGGGGGCCATGGAAAGAGTCCCAGTAGAATACCAGGGCAGAGACTTCTACTCTGGGTATTTCCTGATCCCCAAGGCCAAGGGCGGTCTCAGGCCCATCTTGAACCTGCGGGCCCTCAACCGGTATATGGTCTGCTCCAAATTCCGCATGGTATCCCTGGCCTCCATTATTTCCTCGTTGGACCTGGGGGACTGGTATGCGGCCCTGGACCTCCAGGACGCGTATTTTCATATCTATATCCTCGAGGCGCATAGGCGCTTCCTCAGGTTCCTGGTAGGGACGGACCATTATCAGTTCACGGTCCTCCCTTTTGGCCTCTCCACGGCACCGAGGGTCTTCACCAAATGCATGGCCGCCTATCTCAGACGGGAAGGGGTTCAAATCTTCCCTTATCTGGACGATTGGCTTCTCAAGGGCAACTCTCGGTCCCAGGTACAGGCCCATGTTGAACTGCTCCACTTCACATGCACAGATCTCGGCCTAGTGGTAAACGAAAGCAAATCCACGTTAGTTCCAGTGCAGCGCATAGAGTTCATAGGGGCACTCCTGGATGCCTTAAAGGCCACAGCCTGTCTCTCTCTCAGCAGGTTCGAGACTCTCAAAGGTCTCATCGCCTCGGTCACGGCCTTTCCGGTGACAATGGCAAAAGCGTGCCTCCAGATTCTGGGACGCATGGCGGCTTGCACATACGTGGTCCGCCACGCCAGGCTCCGAATGAGGCCCCTCCAGCTCTGGCTGGCCTCCCAGTTCTCCCAGGCCAGGGATGGTCTGGACAGAGTCCTCACGGTACTATCCCCGGTGCTTACCTCCTTTCAATGGTAGTCATACCTGCACAACATGTTGCAAGGGGTCCCCTTCCGGGAGGTATCCCTGTCGCTAGACCTGGTGTCCGATGCGTCGGACTTGGGCTGGGGAGACCATATAGGGAGTATGCAAACCCAAGGGAAGTGGTCAGCCTTGGATTCATCTCTCCACATAAATGTCAGAGAGCTCAGGGCCATACGCTTGGCGTACGTAGCTTTCAGCACGCACCTTCGCGGGAAGGTGGTCAGAGTCCTCATGGACAACACCACTGTGATGTATTACATCAACAGGCAAGGCAGGACTCGTTCCTTGGCCCTCTGCCTGGAAGCCCTGAACCTATGGGAGTTCTGTATAGCCCAGGATATCTCCCTTCGGGCTTTTCACCTGCCCGGTGCCTGCAGTGTGTGAGCCGACCGCTTCAGCAGGATTTTCTCCCACCAGTATGAGTGGTCTCTCCACTCGGAGGTCACGCACCAGCTCTTCCGAGTCTGGGGAGTTCCCCAAGTCGACCTCTTTGCAACCCGTCAGAACCGGCGCTGCCCCTAGTTCTGCTCCAGGGGGGGAAATGAGGAGGAGGGCGATCTCGGACGCCTTCCTCCTGCAGTGGTCGGGCCAGCTCTTCTACGCATTCCCGCCCTTTCCCCTCATCAGCAGGGTCCTGCAAAAAGTAAAAACAGACAGGGCACATGTCATCCTCATAGCCCCAAACTGGGCCCGCCCACACTGGTACGGGACCCTCCTGAGCCTGTTGGTGGTCCCCCCGCGGAGGCTGCCGCTCCGCCCAGACCTCCTCTTACAGGACGGGGGCCGCCTCCTACATCCCAACCTAGCAGCACTCCACCTAACAGCATGGTTGCTCGGTGGCTAGACGAGGAGGAAGAGAGGTGCTCGGAGGAAGTCAGATGAGTCCTGCTAGAGAGTAGGAAGCCATCCACATGCCGAACGTACCTGACTAAGTGGTCCAGGTTCTCCAGATGGGCGGGGGAGAAAGGAATCTCCCCATCGTCCGCACCACTCCAACTCATCCTTGATTACCTCCTGTCTCTTAGTACCCAAGGGTTAGCTCCCAATTCTGTCAGAGTACATTTGGTGGCCATATCGGCCTTCCATCCACCGGTGCCGGGCCAATCAGTCTTTTCCCACTCTATGACCTCCCGCTTTCTGAAAGGATTGGGCCGGTCACTCCCATATGCTAGGTCCCCCGTACCGCAATGGGACCTAAACCTGGTATTGTCCCTGTCAGGGTTCCCTCCCCACTCTAAACTCTAGGGTAAAGACGTGGGGACCCGCATTCAGAGCCCCTAAGCTTATTTTTACCAGCTTAGGGTAAACCCCCCCAAGGTACAAAATTCCCTGCACCCCGAGAAATGCTTCTCGCTGCCACCATCAAATGTCTAAGGTCAGGCTTGACAAAGCCCTGGCTGGGATGATCTAGTTGGGGTTGGTCCTGCTTTGAGCAGGGGGTTGGACTAGATGACCTCCTGAGGTCCCTTCCAACCCTGAGATTCTATGATTCTAACAGGAATCCAGGAAAGGAATCACTTGAACTTCCCTCCCCCCCCCAAAATACCCCCTCAAGCCGTACACCCCCTTTCCTGGGGAAGCTTGAGAACAATCTCCCAACCAATTGGTTACACAGTGATCTAAAAACCCACCCCCTGGGTTTTAACACCATAGAAAACAGTCAACTTCTTAAAAGAAGGATTTTATTAAAAATAAAGAAGGTAAAATCATCTCTGTAAAATCAGGATGGTAACTATTTCACAGGGTACTATATTTCCAAACTCAGAGAGATTTCCCCCTCTGGACAAAACCTTAACGTTACAGAAAACCATGAATAACCCCTCCCCCCTTGCCCTTTCTAACCCAGGGGATACACCAAGCAAAAATAAACAGAAATCTATACGCTATGCTATCTAAACTTACTTCAGAAAAGGGAGGTTTGATTTTCTGTAGGTTCCTTCTGTCTTCCAAGATCACACTCTCTCAGACAAAGACACACACTAAAAACCTTCCCCCCTCCCAAAGTTTGAAAGTATCTTGTCCCCTTATTGGTCAGATGCCAGCCAGGTCAGGTGTCAGTCTGGCTACCTGCATTTCTTAACCCTTTACTGGAAAGAGGATTTTATAGCACTGCATCAGACCCTCTCCCCCTTCCCTTCATATTTATGACAGTCCCGCCTTACGGGACCGCCCTTCAAGCCCCTGGCCACGTGTTCCTGGTCTCACCTCTCATGGAAGGTAGCTTTCCTCGTGGCAATCACGTCTGCTCGACGTGTCTCGGAGTTCTGGACCCTGACCTCGGAACCCCCGTATACGGTCTTCCACAAGGATAAGGTCCAGCTTCGCCCACATCCTGCGTTCCTTCCGAAGGTGGTCTCCGCCTTCCATATGAAACAGGACATTTTCCTTCCTGTCCTCTGTCCTAAGCCCCATTCCTCCAACGAGGAATGCCGCCTGCACACGCTCGACGTGCGTAGTACGCTGGCCTTCTATCTAGACCGGACTAAGACGTTCCAGCGAACCTCGCAACTGTTTGTTGCCTTGGCCGAGCGTATGAAGGGGCAACCTATTTCCACCCAGCGCCTTTCCCGCTGGATTACCTCATGCATATGCATGTGTTACGATCTGGCAAGGGTCCCCGCGCCACCGATCGTTAGGGCGCACTCAACGAGGGCTCAGGCCTCCTCAGGTGCCTATGTAGCCCACGTCCCTATCCAGGACATCTGTAGGGCTGCCACATGGTCCTCCGTCCACACGTTTACTTCGCACTATGCGATCGTCTCCCAAACTAGGGATGATGCAGGGTTTGGTAGGGTGGTACTGCGTCCCGGAAACCCTTAAACTCCTACCCACCTCCATCAGATATAGCTTGGAGTCACCTACTGCGGAATACACATGAGCAATCACTCGAAGAAGAAAGGACAGTTACTTGTTCCATAACTGGCGTTCTTCGAGATGTGTTGCTCAGGTCTATTCCACATCTTGCCCTCCTTTCCCTCTGTCGGAGTTGTCTGGCAAGAAGGAACCGAGGGTGGGGAGAGTGCGCAGCTGCCCTTATAGTGCGATATAGAGGCACCACTCTAGGGGTCGCAGCGGTGCTCATCCAGTAAGGGTACTGCTAAGGGAAAAACTTCCGACACCGATGCACATGGCGAGCACGCACACCTACTGTGGAATACACCCGAGCAACACATCTCGAAGAATGCCAGTTACGGAACAGGTAACTCTCCTTTCTTTCCTAAGTGGAATACTTTGCATTTGTCCTTATTTAATTTCATCCTATTTACTTCAGATCATTTCTTCAGTTTGTCCTGATCATTTTGAATTTTAATCCTATCCTCCAAAGCACTCCCAGCTTGGTATCGTCCACAAACTTTATAAGTGTACTCTGTATGCCATTATCTAAATAATTGATGAAGATATTGAACAGAACCAGACCGAGAACTGATCCCTGCAGGACCCCACTCGATAAAGTCAAGATATACCACATCTACTGCTTCCCCCCAGCCACAAGGCTTGTTACCCTGTCAAATATCCGAGGGGTAGCTGTCTTAGTCTGGCTCTGTAGAAGCGACAGAGTCCTGTGGCACCTTATAGACTAAGGGTACGTCTACACTACAGAATTAGGTTGAAATGATAGAAGTCGATATTTTAAAACCCGAATTTATGGAATCGATTGTGTGTGTCCCCACTAAAGAGCATTAAGACCATGAGGTTGACGGACTGTGTCCACAGTAGCAGGGCTAGCGCCAACTTTCAGAGCGTTGCATTGCGGGTAGCTATCCCACAGTTCCCGCAGTCTCCGCTG
This sequence comes from Chelydra serpentina, assembly GCA_037349315.1. NCBI lineage: Eukaryota > Metazoa > Chordata > Testudines > Chelydridae > Chelydra > Chelydra serpentina. Next base: position 686,856 of record JBAIAC010000145.1, on the reverse strand, counting down.
CCCATTGGAATTCTGGGTTGCGATCCCAAAGCCTGATGGGGCAGAAAACATTGTCGCTGGTGGTTCTGGGTACGTCGTCAAGCCATCAAACGTCCCTCCCTCCCTCCCTCCGTGAATGCAATCTTTTTCGCGCCTTTTTTCCAGGGTTTCCGGGTTTGCTACGGCAAGCATGGAGCCTGCTCAGCTCACAATTACCGTAATCTCCAGCATACGCCTGGACATTAGGTCTAGTGGGGATTCAGTCGCGTGGTAATATGGGCAGAGGGATAGCTTAGCGTTCTGAGCATTGGCCCGCTAAACCCGGGGTTGCGACTTCAATCCTTGAGGGGGCTATTCCGCCTGAGGCTGGTAGTCGCGGGACTACACAGCTCCTTGCCTACTAGCAGCAGATGGTGCAATATGCCATAAATGGTCGTAGTTGCGGGACTACACAGCAGCAGCTCCTTGCCTTCTAGCTGCAGATCGTACAATATGCTTGAAATTCATGTGCTCCTGGCCGGCGGCCTATGGTGTGGCTGGCTGGGGGCGCTTGGACATAAATGGGAGTGACCAGAGTGACTCTGGTCGTTCTCTTTTTTACATTTTGTTTAAGGGAGATTCAGTACTGCCTGGAACACGGGCAGAGGGATAGCTCAGTGGTCTGAGCATTGGCCTGCTAAACCCGGGGTTGCAAGTTCAATCCTTGAGGGGGCCAGGAGATGATGATGGATATCAAGCATATTGTACCATCTGCTGCTAGAAGGGAAGGAGCCTAACCCTTGCTCACCGCATATTAGAATCACAGGGAAATCACAGGGCCTGTGATTGTACCATCTGCTGCTAGAAGGAAATGAGCGTAACCCTTGCTCCCCCCTCCCTCCGTGAAAGCAACTGAGGGGGAGCCAAAATCCTTTCGCGCCTTTTTTCATGCAGGCGCCATATTGCTGACACCATTGTTATCCACCCGCCGCTTCTGCTCCCACTCTGCTGTCCTGCAAACAGCATACCAGGGAAAGCATGGAGCCCGATCAGATCACCGCGGCTGTTATCGCCGTTATGAACACCACGCGCATTGTCCAGGAGTATATGGAGAACCAGGAGCTGCTACAGCTACAGCAAGCGAGGAGGCGACAGCAGTGCCCTGAGGACAGTGATGAGGACATGGACACAGACCTCTCTCAAAAAAGGCCCCCCCGCAAGGTGGACATCATGGTGGTAATGGGGCTTGTTGATACAGTGGGACGCGGATTCTGGGCCCGGGAAACAAGCACCGACTGATGGGACCACATAGTGCTGCAGGTCTGGGATGAATCCCAGTGGCTGCGAAACTTTCGCATGCGTAAGGGCACTTTCATGGAACTTTGTGAGTTCCTTTCCCCTGCCCTGAAGTGCCAGAACACCAAGATGAGAGCAGCCCTCACAGTAGAAAAGTGACTGGCGATAGCCCTGTGGAAGCTTGCAACGCCAGACAGCTACCGGTCAGTCGCGAATCAATTCGGAGTGGGAAAATCTACAGTGCGGGCTGTTGTGATGCAAGTAGCCAGGGCGATCACTGAGCTGCTGGTACCAAGGGTTGTGAGTCTGGGAAATGTGCAGCTCATAGAATCATAGAATCTCAGGGTTGGAAGGGGACCTCAGGAGGCCATCTAGTCCAACCTCCTGCTCAAAGCAGGACCAACCCAACTAAATCATCCCAGCCAGGGCTTTGTCAAGCCTGACCTTAAAAACCTCTAAGGAAGGAGATTCCACCACCTCCCTAGGTAACCCATTCCAGTGCTTCACCACCCTACTAGTGAAAAAGGTTTTCCTAATATCCAACCTAAACCTCCCCCTCTGCAACTTGAGACCATTACTCCTTGTTCTGTCATCTTCTACCACTGAGAACAGTCTAGATCCATCCTCTTTGGAAGCCCCTTTCAGGTAGTTGAAAGCAGCTATCAAATCCCCCCTCATTCTTCTCTTCTGCAGGCTAAACAATCCCAGTTCCCTCAGCCTCTCCTCATAAGTCATGTGCTCCAGTCCCCTAATCATTTTTGTTGCCCTCCGCTGGACTCTTTCCAATTTATCCACATCCTTCTTGTAGTGTGGGGCCCAAAACTGGACACAGTACTCCAAATGAGGCCTCACCAGTGCCGAATAGAGGGGACTGATCACGTCCCTCGATCTGCTGGAAATGCCCCTACTTATACAGCCCAAAATGCCGTTAGCCTTCTTGGCAACAAGGGCACACTGTTGACTCATATTCAGCTTTTCGTCCACCATAACCCCTAGGTCCTTTTCTGCAGAACTGCTGCCCAGCCATTCGGTCCCTAGTCTGTAGCAGTGCATGGGAGTCTTCCGTCCTAAGTGCAGGACTCTGCACTTGTCCTTGTTGAACCTCATCAGATTTCTTTTGGCCCAATCCTCTAATTTATCTAGGTCCCTCTGTATCCTATCCCTACCCTCCAGCGTATCAACCACTCCTCCCAGTTTAGTGTCATCTGCAAACTTGCTAAGGGTGCAGTCCACACCATCCTCCAGATTGTTAATGAAGATATTGAACAAAACTGGCCCCAGCACCGACCCTTAAGGCACTCCACTTGATACCGGCTGCCAACTAGACATGGAGCCATTGATCACTACCCGTTAAGCACGACCATCTAGCCAGTTTTCTATCCACCTTACCGTCCATTTTTCCAGCCCATACTTCTTTAACTTGCTGGCAAGAATACTGTGGGAGACTGTATCAAAAGCTTTGCTAAAGTCAAGAAATAGCACATCCACTGCTTTCCCCTCATCCACACAGCCGGTTATCTCATCATAGAAGGCAATTAGGTTAGTCAGGCATGACTTGCCCTTTGTGAATCCATGCTGACTGTTCCTGATTATTTTCCCCTCCTTTAAGTGGTTCAGAATTGATTCCTTGAGGACCTGTTCCATGATTTTTCCAGGGACTGAGGTGAGACTGACTGGCCTGTAGTTCCCCGGATCTTCCTTCTTCCCTTTTTTAAAGATGGGCACTACATTCGCTTTTTTCCAGTCATCCGGGACCTCCCCCGATTGCCATGATTTGTCAAAGATAATGGCCAATGGCTCTGCAATCTCATCGGCCAACTCCTTTAGCACCCTTGGATGCAGTGCATCTGGCCCCATGGACTTGTGCTCGTCCAGCTTTTCTAAATAGTCCCGAACTATTTCTTTCTCCACAGAGGGCTGGTCACGTCTTCCCCATACTGTGCTGCGTAGTGCAGCTGTCTGGGAGCTGACCTTGTCTGTGAAGACAGAGGCAAAAAAAGCATTGAGTACACTAGCTTTCTCCACATCCTCTGTCACTAGGTTCCCTCCCTCATTCAGCAAGGGGCCCACACTTTCCTTGACTTTCTTCTTGTTGCTCACATACCTGAAGAAACCCTTCTTGTTACTCCTAACATCTCCGGCTAGCTGCAACTCCAAGTGTGATTTGGCCTTCCTAATTTCCTAACCTAATTGCCTCAAGATAATGAGGCGATAAGTAATAGGCAGCATGGATTTGTCAACAAATCATGTCAGACCAACCTAGTAGTTTCTTTGACAGGGTAGAAGTGACAAAGAGTCCTGTGGCACCTAACAGACATATTGGAGCATAAGCTTTTGTGGGTGAATACCCACTTCTTCAGATGCATGCAGTGGAAATGTCCAGGGGCAGGTATAAATATGCAGGGAAGAAACCAACAGAACTCCACTGGCCATCACTTACAGTCATTATCGTGATTTATGTACAAAAGTGGTTAGTCAGGGGTATAGAATGGATAGTGTGACAAAGTTCCTCCTCTATCGTGGTGGGTCCTGCACTTATTGGCGGATTTTGCTTGCCTCAGAGATCTTCCCCTCTGGTAGAACCCACAGTCCAGGTTAACTCCTGTGTCTGATCAGGAGGTGGGAGTTTTGGGGGGAACCCGGGCCCGCCTTCTACTCCGGGTTCCAGTCCAGGGCCCTGTGGACTACAGCTGTTTAGAGTGCCTCTTGGAACAACTGCATGACAGCTACAACTCCCTGGGCTACTTCCCCATGGACTCCTCCCAACACCTTCTTTATCCTCACCACAGGATCTTCCAGCAGTACGCCCTCTCACTCTCAGCTCCTAGTGCCTCTTGCTCCCAGCGTCTCACACGCAACCTCCTTCCACAGCTCCTGACATGTGCACCTCACTCTCTCATTGGGAGGCTTTTAACTAGTTTCAGCCAGCCCCTGATTGGCTGCAGGTGTCTCAATCAACCTCCCTGCCTTCTGGAAAGTTCTTGATTGGCCCCAGGTGTCTTAATTGACCTGGAGCAGCTTCCATTTACTTATCCTGGTACCATTGATTTGTTTAGCCTGGGGCTAATATATCTATCTCCCACTACTTTCCTATAGCCATCTGGCCTTGCCCCGTCACAATAGGTACACAAATGAGGTAACTGAGCCTGCAGAAAATTATGCAACAGGGTATAAAAGATAGTGATAGACAACAAAAGAGTGGAGAAGACACAGGGGAAGAACAGAGCAAGGACCAGAAACAAGAAAAAGTCACCCTGTCCCCAGAAGAGGTAACTTGATCAATTACTTTTCTTGCCCTCTCTATTTTTGCATGTATATGTAACTCATAGGTGATAACAGTATTGTCGTAAAACATATAAAATAAAGGCTACAAGAAACTGTTTAAGCCTAAATTGGCGTGGCTCTTGTCACGTGTGGCAAACAACAGCAAAATATTATTTTGTGCATTTATTACATCTTGCGCCTTTGGCTGGACACACGTCTTGGGATATGAATTTTTCCACATCTTGTGCCCTTTAATCTGAAATATTTTGTAATTAGTCCCTTATAGCCTCAGGGGTTCTTATGATAAGTACTTTTAGCACTCGTGCTGTGTCTCTGTACTGCTTCTAAGCTAGTTTCTGTTTTTTCTTTTGGCAAGTTGTTTTGTTTTTCTGTTTCATTAGCTCAGTCTGTTTTGTTATGTGGATAACTGTGTGTAGGGTTAAGTCTGTTTTTTTAATTGTAGCTGCTGTGAGAGACTTTTGTCTATAAGCACCATAACAAATCTAGCTCTAATATTTTAATGTTTTACCATACTAAAATCACAGTTTTTCTGCCAAGGCATGCCAAACTCTTATAAAAGATTCAACATATTCCCTTCATTCTTGAATTCTGTGGTGAAAACATGCCTTCTCATAAACCACACTTCTCTGAGGCATAAACATAGCCAGACTCTTTCAGAGCCATCTTTGTGACTGTTATCAGTAAAGGCAAAGGATTGGCATAAATTAAAGACGACACCTATATGTCTGCAGTTTCCTTATGGAGTTTAATAGCAATGTGAAATCTTGCAAAATAATGCACACTGGAAAAAATAATCCCAACAATATGTGCAAAATAGTGGGGTCTAAATTATCCATTACTGCTCAAGAGATCTTGGAATCATCATGGATCGTTCTCCAAAAGTATCCACTCAATGTGCAGTAGCAGTCAAAAAAGCTAACAGAATGTTAGGAACCATTAGGAAAGGGATAGATAATAAAACAGAAAATATCATATTGCCACTATATAAATCCATGGTATGCCCACAACTTGAATTGTGCAGTTCTCGTCACCTCATCTAAAAAAAAAGATATATTAGACTTGGAAAAGATACAAAGAAGGGCAACAAAAATAATTAGCGGGGATGGAACAGCTTCCATATGAGGAGAGATTAAAAAGACTGGGACTGGTCATTTTACAAAAGAGATGATTAAGGGGGGATATGAGAGAGATCTATAAAATCAAGAATGGTATGGAGAAAGTGAATAGGAAAATGTTGTTATCCCTTCCAATAACACACAAACCAGGGGTCACCCAATGAAATTAATAGGCAGCAGGTTTAAAACAAACAAAAGGAAGTACTTCTTCACACAATGCACAGTGAATCTGTGGAACCTGTTGCCATGGGATGGTGTGAAGGCCAAAAGTTCAAGTGGGTTCAAAAAAGAATTAGACACGTTCATGGTGGATAGGTCCATCAATGACTATGAGCCAAGCGGGTCAGCAATGCAACCCCATACTCTGGGTGTCCCTAAACTTCCAACTTCCAAAAGCTGGGACTAGACAATAGGTTATGGCTCACTTGAAATTGCCCTCTTCTGTTTGTTCCCTCTGAATCTTCTGGCACTGGTCACTGTCAGAGACAGAGATACTAGACTAGATGAACCATTCTGACCCAGTATGGCCATTCTTTGATGTAACCTGCTCCAGTTTATCAACACCCTTCTTGAATTGTGGGCAACAGAATTGGCCACAATATTCCAGCAACAGTCGCACCAATGCCAAATACATTTATTTCTGACACCATGTCATGTACTCCTTGTACGCAGTAGGTTGTAGGTCTGCTACTAGCAGGTCAGGCTCCTGTACCAGATACGTACTGGATACAGTTTCCATCATAGAGAAAGGTACTAGAATATATTCTCTGTGAGATACTTTATGCACTGCCAGTGGTGGCTGTTACAGCTAAGGCAAGGTGTATTACACATGGCATCACCTAGTGGCTAACCATTACAATACAGTTTTAGCATCCATTACAGTTTGGGTGTGTTCCTGATGCCAGCCTATCAAATCAAAACCTGAAAACCATAAAAATAAGTTAAGGGAAAAGTCTCCTCCCTTCCCTGCTGCTTTCATATTGCCTACAACTTTGTCAATAACACACTCCATAAGGCTTCTGCTTCCACTTCCAATAGGTATCAAAAACAACAACACATACCTGTTTCATCAAACTTGCCCTCGGGCACCAAACTTCAATGGTAGCCTCAGATTCTCTTGTATCAACAGATAGGTACATGCTGCTTTCAGATGTTCCATACAATTTGGAAGTTACTCTGCCTTAACATTGCTGAGGTCACTGTTAAGGTTTTGCACTAGCGTGCTAGTCTAGAGGTCTAGCAGATCACTTGATATTGGTTGCTCTTTGGTCCAGCTCTTTGGATGCCTGTAGAAAGAACTGGAAACAAGAAGGAATTAGCAAAGTTGTCTTCAATGGCGACTGATGCTATGTGAAGGGAAATGGGAGCCACCCTTGGTGAATGAGTTCTTTGTCAGGAATGGAGCTGCCATCCACTATCATGAGTTACTAGAGGGAGAGAAATATCCAGAAGAGAAGGCAACCAACTGTCTGAGCAGTACGTTCAGGGGGATAGACAGCCAGACAGCACATGCTGGATAGTAGAAGAATCAAACAGCTGGGCAATATACACAGAGGAGTAGGGAGTCAGGTCTCTGGGATGCATGGGCAAGGGAACAGGGAGAAAGGAACCAGGGGGCTGGGCAGCAGGCAGGCCACAAGCTTTTTTGCCACCCTCGGTGGCGAAGAGGAAAAAAGAAAAAAAAACGTGACGCCGAGAAGAGGAGTCGCCGCTGACATGCCGCCGAGAAGAGGAGTCGCCGCTGACATGCCGCCGAGAAGAGGAGGAGTCGCCGCCGAGAAGAGGCAGGGTTGCCGCCGAAATGCTGCTGTGGACCGAAGAGGGAAGAAGGAGTGGCCGCCGAGGGCGCAAAAATGCCTCCCCTGAGAGCTTGGTGCCCTAGGTGACTGCCTAGGTCGCCTAGTGCTTGCGCTGGCCCTGGCAGCAGGGCAGGTAAGGGAGAAGAACTGAACAGCTATGTAGATGGATGAAATGAAGAGCAAAGGTCAGTGTAGTGTGGTTTTGGTTTTTTGTTTTTTCCTCCCAACCGTCCATGTATTCTTATGCCATGGCCAGCACGCTGGTATGTGAGCTGCCCAGATTATTAAGGGTAACATGAGAATCTCTCCTTCCCCTTCTGCAGGGAGTCTGGTTTTTGAATATGGGGTCTTGGTGAGTTATGGAGGAAACAGTGAGTGAAGAAGTGAGTTTTATATTTAATGCTGACAATGCTGGTGTCTGTAAGCATTGTGACCTGCAAGGACAAAACGTATCTAATTAAAGTCAGTTAAAAATAAAGTTTCCTGACATGATTTCTTCCAGTTTCTGTAGCTGTCACAAGGATGTTGGGTGCTCACTAATGGGCCTGTGACTGAGGATTGGGGAGTGGAAGTGTCCACCTCATTGCTTTACCAAGATGCAGTCCTCATGATAAAACAGCGTAAGACCCCCTGTGCCTGTGTAACCCTCTCCTGCTTTGTGTATTCTTAGCTCTCTGATTTCCCCCTCTTGTCCCTTGTCTCTTCTCTCACTTCCTCTCCTCCCACTTCTTGTCTGTCTTCTCCTCTCTTCTTATAAAGTAACCTCTCTCCTGTCTGTTCTGTTCACAATTCTTAGCTCCCCCCCTTCTCCCCTCTGTCTCCTTTCACGCCCTCCCCCCACCTCAGTTCCCTCAGCCTCTCACAGTTTCTCTGCTTCAGTCTGCACCCAGGCCTGGCAGCCTCTGAATGGAGAGCAGTGTTTGCGGATGAATGCTCTGGGCTGTGACAGACAGGCAGTCCCTCTTACTGAAAGCCCTGTCTCTACACTGCTCCAAAGATACAGAACATACAAACACAGTTCTCCACTCCAGACCAAGCTTGGGACAGGAAGAAAGGCTACTCTTTTCCAATCCTCTTTCATGTTTTTCTTCTCTGCTTTTTAAATGAAGCTTGCAGATGCTCTGTCCCAGACTGAAGGGGCTGCAGGTTTGGACTGGCTCTGGAGGAGAGGTACAAAGGGGATTAGTGTTTAAAGTCATGAATGGATTGGAGCAAAGTGAAAATGTTTCTTGCTCTGTCTCCTAGTTACCAGTTTGGATTTTGGTGAAAGTAACTTGCGTTTAATTACAATGCCTCTCTGATTAGAGAAAATGTCTTTGTGACAGGATCTCCGTAAAACAGACATAGTCCTAGTCAGAGCAGCATTTTCTGTGAGAATGCCCCTAGAAGTAGAATGTATGTCTCTGTGGGTGGGGTTGAAAGGCAGATGTAGAGGAGCAGCTAGAGTGTAGCGAATCTTGTTTGAAGGGCTTTGCTGGGCTCAGGCTATGGGGGCATAAGCGACTCTTCAGCACTAACAAAACTCCAGGAAACTTGACCCAGAGAATGTTACCAGCCTTCCTCTCCTAACACTCATACTTTGTAGGGGCCACTGAGGGACTGTCAGATGCTAAATCAAGTAGCAGGCACTAAACTATTTTTCCCTTCACATCCCTATGGCTGTTGAGAGAGGCAGCACAGGCAGACTAGAGAACAGGGAGGAGAAGAGATATTTGGTGACACTTCAAGAAATGGGACTTCTACGAACTATAGTCCTCAGAAATGTGTGTAAGGGGCCTCACAAACCTATAGAAGGGCATTATGTCTCTAACATAGTGGAGGGTGAGCCGGACATTCAGCTGCATCAGAGGAAGGAAAGTTGATGGGCATCCTGGGCAGAAGGCTAATTCTGTATTTTACCAGAATTCAGTCCAGCCTTTCTTTGCTTTCCTAACAGCTCATTCTAATCTTGTTACTGCTGCTTTTAATTATGGCTGTAGAGACTTAGGCTAAATTAACAGGAAAGATCAAGAGTCAACTTACATTAGATATTTCTACCTCTGAAAACCCAGTCATACAACATGGTTGTCCCCTGCCATGGTTCCAGTTTGAAGCATACATAGGCCCTTAATACTGTTCTGTAACCAGGCTAAGGCATAGAGATGACCAAAGCTTTAGTCATGTTACAGAACCACAGTTAAGGTCTGCCTATCCTACAACTCAGTGTGTTGTACCCGAGTCCCTTCATATGGCTATATTTGTAGGATAGCTGGGGCCTAAGTAAGCATATAGCTTACACATTCCAGACCCCTCAGCATGTATGTTACACCAATTTAGACTCACTCACTTACTAATCTATAAGAGATACCGCCTTACAGCACCTCTGAATTTGGCCCATTAGATGCATTTATCACTCTAAGTTGCCATTAACACAGATAAGAGAAACTATATGATTATCTCCAGAGGAGACGTCTAAATCTCAAGTCAGGTCAGCTAAAAAGTTACAATTTTTTTTTAGGTGCTTACATACAAATACTAGAAGTCTAAATAATAAGATGTGTTAACTCGAATGCCTTGTATTAAATGAGGATATTGATATAATAGGTTTCAGAGTGGTAGCCGTGTTAGTCTGTATCAGCAAAAACAAGGAGTCCTTGTGGCACCCAGGGGCGGCTCCATGCACCAGTGCAGCAAGCGCGTGCCTGGGGCAGCAAGCCGCGGGGGGCGGCGCTCTTCCCTGCCAGCGCCCGGCCGGGGGAGAGCGGGGCCGCAGGCGGGCATGCCGCCCTCCCCGCAGCGCTCCTCCGGCCAGGGGAGAGCGGGGCATGCCGCCGCCTTCCCCGTGGCACTCCTCTGGCCGGGGGAGAGCGGGGCTGCGGGCGGGCATGCCGCCACCCTCCCCGTGGCGCTCCTCCGGCCGGGGGAGAGCGGGGCATGCCGCCACCCTCCCCGCGGCGCTCCTCCGGCCGGGGGAGAGCGGGGCATGCCGCCACCCTCCCCGTGGCGCTCCTCCGGCCGGGGGAGAGCGGGGCATGCCGCCACCCTCCCCGCGGCGCTCCTCCGGCCGGGGGAGAGCGGGGCATGTCGCCACCCTCCCCGCGGCGCTCCTCCGGCCGGGGGAGAGCGGGGCATGTCGCCACCCTCCCCGCGGCGCTCCTCCGGCCGGGGGAGAGCGGGGCATGCCGCCACCCTCCCCGCGGCGCTCCTCCGGCCGGGGGAGAGCGGGGCATGCCGCCACCCTCCCCGTGGCGCTCCTCCGGCCGGGGGAGAGCGGGGCATGCTGCCACCCTCCCCACGGCGCTCCTCCGGCCGGGGGAGAGCGGGGCATGTCGCCACCCTCCCCGTGGCGCTCCTCCGGCCGGGGGAGAGCGGGGCATGCCGCCACCCTCCCCGCGGCGCTCCTCCGGCCGGGGGAGAGCGGGGCATGTCGCCACCCTCCCCGTGGCGCTCCTCCGGCCGGGGGAGAGCGGGGCATGCCGCCACCCTCCCCGCGGCGCTCCTCCGGCCGGGGGAGAGCGGGGCATGCCGCTACCCTCCCCGTGGCGCTCCTCCGGCCGGGGGAGAGCGGGGCATGCTGCCACCCTCCCCGCGGCGCTCCTCCGGCCGGGGGAGAGCGGGGCATACCGCCGCCCTCCCCACGGTGCTCCTACGGCCAGTGGAGAGCGAGGCCGTGGGCGGGCATGCTGCCACCCTCCCCGTGGCGCTCCTCCGGCCGGGGGAGAGCAAGGCATGCCGCCGCCCTCCCCACGGTGCTCCTCCGGCCGGGGGAGAGCGGGGCATGCCACAGCCCTCCCCACTGCACTCCTCCGGCCAGCGGAGAGTGGGGCCGCGGGCGGGCATGCCGCCGCCCTCCCCGCAGTGCTCCTCTGGCTGGGGGAGAGCGGGGCATGCCGCCGCCTTCCCTGCGGTGCTCCTCCGGCCGGGGGAGAGCGGGGCATGCCGTGTTCCCTGCCGGCGCCCCGGCCAGGGGAGCGGAGCGGCCGGCGGCTTTTTTGCCTGGGGCGGCAAAAAAGCCAGAGCCAGCCCTGGTGGCACCTTAGAGACTAACAAATGTATTTGGGCATAACCTTCCATGGGCTAGAACCCACTTCATCAGAGGCATAGAGTGGAAAATACAGTAGCGCGCGTGTGTGTGTGTACCAAGGGAGGAAAAAATCACTTTTGTAGTGGTAATGAGGGTGGCCCATTTCAAACAGTTGACAAGAAGGTGTGAGTAACAGCAGGGGGAAATTAGTATGGTAAAATTAGTTTTTGTAATGACCCGTCCACTCCCAGTCTTTGTTCAGACCTAATTTGATGGTGTCCTGTTTGCAAATTAATTCCAGTTCTGCAGTTTCAGGTTGGAGTCTGTTTTTGAAGTTTTTTTGTTGAAGAATTGCCATTTTAAGTCTGTTATTTTGTGACCAGGGAGGTTGAAGTGTTCTCCGACTGGTTTTTGAATGTTATAATTCCTGGTGTCAGATTTGTGTCGATTTATTCTTGTGCTTAGAGACTGTCTGGTGTGGCCAATGTACATGGCAGAGGGGCATTGCTGGCACATGATGGCATATATCACATTGGTAGATGTGCAGGTGAATGAGCCCCTGGTGGTGTGGCTGATGTGGTTAGGTCCTGTGATGGTGTTCCTTGAATAGATATGCGGACAGAGTTGGCACTAGGGTTTGTTGCAGGGTTTGGTTCCTGGGGAAGTGTTTTTGTTGTGTGGTGTGTAGTTGCTGGTCAGTATTTGCTTCAGGTTGGGGGCGCTGTCTGCAAGCTTGGACTGGCCTGTCTCCCAAGGTCTGTGAGAGTAAGGGATCGTCCTTCAGGATACGTTGTAGATCCTTGATAATGCGCTGGAGAGGTTTTAGTTGGGGGCTGTAGGTGATGGCTAGTGGCGTTCAGTTACTTTCTTTGTTGGGCCTGTCTTGTAGTAAGTGACTTCTGGGTACCCTTTTGGCTCTGTCAATCTGTTTCTTAACTTCACCAGGTGGGTATTGTAGTTTTAAGGACGCTTGACAGAGATCCTGTAGGTGTTTGTCTCTGTCTGAGGGATTGGAGCAAATGCAGTTGTATCTTAGAGCTTGGCTGTAGACAATAGATCGTGTGATGTGGTTTGGATGAAAGCTGGAGGCATGTAGGCAAGTATAGCAGTCAGTAGGTTTCTGGTATAGGGTGGTGTTTATGTGACCATTGCTTATTAGCACTGTAGTGTCTAGGAAGTGGATCTCTTGTGTGGACTGGTCCAGGCTGAGGTTGATGGTGGGGTGGAAATGGTTGAAATCCTGGTGGAATTCCTCAAGGGCCTCCTTCCCGTGGGTTCAGATGATGAAGATGTCATCAATGTAGTGCAAGAAGTGTAGGGGCATTAGGGGACGAGAGCTGAGGAAGCATTGTTCTAAGTCAGCCATAAAAATGTTGGCATACTGTGGGGCCATGCAGGTACCCATAGCAGTGCCGCTGACTTGAAGGTATAAATTGTCCCCAAATCTAAAATAGTTGTGGGTGAGGACAAAGTATCCCCGATAATGTCATGGAAAACCTGGTGGCTGAACTTTGTCCTCACCCACAACTATTTCAGATTTGGGGACAATTGATTGGGGTTTGGACCAGGGCAGGACGGTATAGCTCTGGGGTCCTAAGCTGGGAAGCTGGTGGCTATTTTGGTTGTAGCCTCTCTATTGTTGGTTCACATGCAGTGTCTGGACAGAGAGCTTGCATGTAACTGCAGCTGGGTCGGTGTGTTCCTACCTGTGTGTATGCTGGTGAAAGTGTAAAATCAGGAGTGTGTCTGCAGCTTGTTACAGCAGCACAGTATGAGAGGGAGCCCAGGCTGGTTGGTCAGAGGGCTCAGTGGTACCCCAGTTTCAGGTGGCACCCTGGTGGGAACCCATCACAGTACATATTTGTTTTCCTAAAGCTAAGCTCCTGGCCCTCACAGACTGTGTATGGGCTTTAGAGACCAGAATGTCCGAACTGGAGGAGCTAAGGGATACAGAGAGATACATAGATGAGACTTTCTGGGACACAGTAGAATGGTCCCACCCCCAGTCTGACAGCCTCTGTGCTGTTGAGGAGGATGAAAGTCTCAGGAAAGGAGAACATCCAACTGGTGTAGAGGGAAATGATCCCATAGTTGGGACCCAGATGATGTCATAGTATCCTCTCGCACGTCTCCAGGGGAGGGAACTCAGGTTATTAGGAAGAGACAGGTAATAGTTATGGGGGATTCGATCATTAGAAACATAGGTAGCTGGGTTTGCGATGACTGGAAAAAACGCATTGTGATTTGCCTGCCTGGTGCAAAGGTTGCGGATCTCTCGCGACATCTAGATAGACGTATGTGCAGTGCTGGGGAGGAGCCGGTGGTCATGGTACATGTAGGTACCAGTGACAAAGGGAAGGATAGGAGAGAGGTCCTGGAGGCCAAATTTAGGCTGCTACGTAAGAGACTGAAGTCCAGGATCTCCACGGTAGCATTCTCTGAAATGCTTCCAGTTCCACATGCAGGGCCAGTTAGACAAGCAGAACTGCAGGGTCTCAATGCGTGGATGAGATGATGGTGTAGGGAGGAGGGGTTTAGATTTATTAGGAACTGGGGAAACTTTTGGAAAAGGGGGAGACTAAACAGGAAGTTTGGGCTCCACCTAACCCAAAATGGAAACAGATTGCTGGCACTTAAAATTAAAAAGGTTGTAGCGAAGTTTTTAAACTAAGGTCTGGGGGGAAAGCTGACAGGTGCAGAGGAGCACGTGGTTCAGACAGAGATATCCCTTGGGGAGGATCTATTAATAGAGATTTTCTATATCCTAGTAAGGAGCAGAGGATAGAAGGTGATAAAATACAGGATCTGATGAGAAACAGTCAAATGAAAGAGTCCCATTCAATTACATCATGTAATGGCAGACAAAAGCTAAAAAGTGCCAAGTTTTTAAAGTGCTCATATACAAATGCTAGAAGTTTAAATAATAAGAGGGGTGAACTAGAGTGCCTCGTATTAAATGAGGATATTGATATAATAGGCATCGCAGAAACTTAGTGGAATGAGAATAATCAATGGGACACAGTCAGTGTTCCCTGTAATTTTTCCCACACATGTATAGAATGAATTTTGTTATGTGCACCAATATGGAGGTGATGTGTGACACATCCCATTCATATTGGTGAACATAACAAAATTCATGTGATGGAGGTGGGGCTGAGGGGATTTGGAGTGTGGGAGGGGGTTCAGGGCTGGTGTTAGGGTTAGGCTAAGCACAGGTGTTTAATGACAGTGTAGCCATACGCTCTGAGACCAATACAGACCCTTGAATAATCTGCAGATTGTACAGCAGCCTTACCTACTCCTGTGAGATAAATTTTGAATGCTCAGACTGAATAGCCCAGTGAAGACACTGGGAACAATCACTCACTTTTCTCTAGGTGTTTAGACAGTGGCCTATTCCCTAGGTCTCATGGGAGGTTTTGAAAGGAGAGGTGTCTCCTATCAAGGGCTTTGAATATTAGGATAGAGACCCTGCCCTGGACTCTGTATTCACTGGGGAGCCAGCAGAGAGAGTGGACTACTGGAGGAATGCGCTCACAGAGTCCTGTGTTGCTGAACTTAACATAAGAACATAAGAATGGCCGTACTGGGTCAGATCAAAGGTCCATCCAGCCCAGCCCCCATTGCTTTGACATAACTTTCCTGCAATATCATTCTCAAGCACATCCACATCTTCACACTGGATACTTTTTAAAAAATCCCAACAATAATTGGAAGCTTGCTCCTGCCAGAAGAGTTGAAGGTGAGTGGGTTTTTTGGGTTAACTTTTTGTGGCAGGCATGCATATGGTGATGCATAACCTTATAAACATTTAGATAGATACAGACATCAATTCTCACAATGTTGTATCTCTGGCACATTGGCTGTTTTGACTGAATGTCCCTACACTACACTGTACTGCCTGGCATGCTTCCACCACAACAGCACCAACTATAGACTTTCCACCCTCCGTCTGGTACTCAACTGGACGGTAATTATCTGGGGTAGTCAGGTTCCATAGGGCAATTGTTGCTTGCTTTTCATGGTGAAGTAGGCTCTTAGATGTATCTGGAGTTAAGTGTCAGGTTGAGCTTGCCACACAAGTACAGAGATGTCTCCTTCCTCCTCCTGAAGTTCTGTGGACACTGATGTTTATTTCATGTCTTGAACAACTCAGTTCACTAGTGTGTTGTTATAATGCACCAGACAGTGAACATAATTCCCAAATACTGGGTGGTGCTGGGCAGCATGTGCATGCCTTTTGCAGCAAAAACTCCATGGACTACTGGTCTTGGCCTCTGGTTTTCTACAGGTTCTGCCAGAATATCTTTCACCACCTTTCCTCAAGATACCTTGTGGCTGCTTTTCAAAAGCTCCAGCAGAAACATTATATAGTAAATGGCATTTCCTTGCTGCAGATGCTATAGTTAAGGTTATTTTGGGAGTTTCCTTAATTCCCCCTTAATTCCCCCCCCCCCCCCATTCTAATTTGTTCACAATTTTCTGACAGTATCTCCTGTTGGTCTGGAATTCCTCAGGGTTGGTGTCAACTGAAAAGTGACTTCTTTTTAATGGAAAGCTTCAGTAAAATTACTTTGTCGGTTTCTGAGATGTGTGGGTAAAAAATCTGTTGCACACACAGTGCAGGATAGTCTGTGCACAATTAATAAATTTTAAGGCTTGAAGGGAACATTATGATCTTCTAGTCCAGGGGTCGGCAAACTACGGCATGTGTGCCAAAGACGGCACGCGAGCCGATTTTTAATGGCACACTGCTGCCTGCTGGGACCCCGGCAGGCCGCAGTGTGCCATTAAAAATCCTGCCCGGCCGGCCCGCTCTTCTCCGCCCCTGCTCACCGCTCTCTCCTGAAGTTTGGTCCTGCCGGCAGCCAAGCTCTCCCCTCCTTCCCTGAGCATGCTGGGTTCCCGCCCCTCCTCCTCTCTCTCCCTGCTGAACAGCAAGAGGGAGGGGGAGAAACGGAGCAGCAGCGCGCTCAAGGTGAGGACGGGGCCTTGGGGATTGGGATGGAATCGAGGCATATCCCCTCCAGCCCCCTGCCGTGAGCCGCTCAGAGCAGGGGGCTGGGAGCACCCCCATGAGCTGAGCCCACATCCCTCTGCCCTGAGCCCTGCACCCCCCCCACACACCCATCCCTCTGCCCTGAGCCCTGCACCCCCCAAACCCCCCAGGCCCCTTCCCTGACCCCTGCACCCCCCCTCTGCCCTGAGCCCTGCACCCCCCAAGCCCCTGCCCTGACCCCTGCACCCCGCACACATTCCTAGACCCCCCATACCCCATCTCCTGACTCTTGCACCCCCCACATCCCCACCCTGAGCACCAAATGGGAGCTCCTGCACCACCACCACCCACATTCCCACCTGCACCCTTCGCACCAAATGGGAGCTGCCCAGGTAAGCGCTCCACACCCAAACCTCCTGCCCCAACCCTGAGCCCCCTCCCTCATTCTAGCTCCTGGCCAGACCCTGCACCCCAACCTGCTCCTTCACCCCCAGCCCTGTGCTCAGTGCACCCCCCCCATCCTTAGCTAAGTGCAGAGAGAGACTAAGAGAATGGGTGAACCAGGGAGAAGGTAGGTACCCACTCTATGTGGGCAGGGCCAGGACCCCAGACCGGCAGCGGGCTGAGCGGGGCTGGCAGCCGGGACCCTGGCTGGCAGGAGCCAGCGGATGGAACCCCAGACCGGCAGCAGGCTGAGTGGCTCAGCCTGCTGCCGGTCTGGGGTCCTGGCCGCCGATCCCACTCAACCTGCTGCCGGTCTGGGGTTCTGGCTGCTGGCCCCTTGCCAGCCGGGGTCCCGACTGCAGGCCCCGGTCAGCCCGCTGCCAGCCTAGGTGAACGGAACCCCAGGCTGGTAGCAGGCTGAGTGGGTCGGCAGTGTAAGATCAACATTTTAATTTAATTTTAAATGAAGCTTCTTAAACATTTTGAAAACCTTGTTTACTTTACATACAACAATAGTTCAGTTATATAATATATAGACTTATAGAAAGAGACCTTCTAAAAACGTTAAAATGTATTACTGGCACGCGAAACCTTAAATTAGAGTGAATAAATGAAGAGTCGGCACACCTCTTCTGAAAGGTTGCTGACTCCTGATCTAGTCTGACCTCCTGCATAACATGGACCATAGAACCCCACCCAATAATTTCTGCACTAATCCCATGCAACTGAATTCAACCAACTGAACCCAATGATTCCTTTGTGGAGTGTAGCCCTGTTCTCCCTCCTCTCTATAGGTCATAGCTTCCCTGTCCATGGGTATATTTTTATGTAGGGTGTGCAGGGCCCTGTATTTAACTGGCCAATGCAAAATCATGCATACAGGAACAAAGAATGTAGGCCATACTTAAAGGAGGGGGGAGTCATAGATGCCAACTTCTCCTGGCGCCAGTGGGTGGTTGACCCCCCCCGCCCCCCGGCCCTGCCCCGACTCCACTCTTCTCCCGCCCCCTCCCGCCCCTGCCCTGCTCCCATTCCAACCCCTTCCCCAAAGTTCCTGCCCCTATTAGACTCCTTCCCCAAATCCCCGGCCCCGCCTCCTCCCCGAGTGCACTGCATTCCTGCTTCTCCCCCCTCCCTCCCACAGCTTGTTACGCCGCAAAACACCTGTTTTGCGGCGGCGAGCGCTGGGAGGAGAAGCGGGGATGCGGCGTGCTCAGGGGAGGAGCGGAGGCGTGGTGAGTTGGGGTGGCGGAGCGGGGAGCTTGACTCACCAATTTTTCCCCGGGGGTACTCCATCCCCGGAGCACCCACGGAGTCGGCACCTATGGCGGGAGTGTATCCTAGAAAGCAGTGCTTTGTAAAGGACTTGGGGTCTTGATAATCAACTGAACATTAGCTCCCAGTACAATGATGTGGTTGAAAAGTTTAATGCAATTTTTGGAGACGGGAACACACACACACACATATATATATGACACACACATAAATATAAAAATTAGGAATAGAGAGGTACTATTACCTCTGTATACAGCATTGGTGAACCTACTACTGGAATACTGTGTCCATTTCTAGTAAACGCACTAAAAAAAAAGGTTGAAAAATTGGAAAGAGTTCAGAGTGGAGTCAGAAAAATAATTTGAGGATTAGAGAACACGATACATAGTGAGAGACAATTTAAGAAACTTGATTTGGTTATTTTGTCAAAGATAAAGTTAAGAGATGAGTTGATCACAGTTATAAGAATCCAGATGGAGTGATTTCTGACAGCTCTTTAATTTAGCTGACAAAGGCAAAAACAGCTTCCAGCCATTGGCTCTTAAACTGGACAAATCTAAACTGGAAATAAGGTGCACATTTTTAACAGAGAGTTTACTGAACCATTGGAAAAATGTATGTAAATATAAGGTTGATTCTTTATCACATGAAATGTGTAAATCAGGACTAGATGTCTATGTCAGTAACTTAACTACAAGCTATGTGCTTGATGCAGAAATTACGGGTGAATTCTCTACCTTGTATTATGCAGGAGATCAGACTAGATCAGTGTTTCTCAACCTTTATGATACCCGGGGCCAGTTTTCTGCCTTCGTAAACTGTGTCAGGGAAATCTCAGGGACTGGTGCTGGTCCATGGACCGGTTGTTGACAAACACTGAACTAGATGATTCTCCAGCGGTCCCATAGGCGCCGACTCTGAAAAAAATTGGTGGGTGCTCTGCACCCACCAGCAGCCAAGCTCCCCACCCCTCCCCCCTCGTCCCAGCTCACCTCACCTCCGCCTCCTCCCCTGAGCGCGCTCCTCCCAGCACTTGCTGCCGCAAAACAGCTGTTTCACAGTGTAACAAGCTCTGGGAGGGAGTGGGGAGGAGCGGGAACGTGGCGTGCTCAGGGGAGGAGGTGGGGCCGGGGCGGAGACTTGGGGAAGAGGTTAGAATTGGGGCAGGGAGGGGGCGGATTTGGGGTGGGGACTTTGGGGAAGGGGTTGGAATGGTAGGGACGGGAGGGGTCAAGGACCCACCGGCGCCAGCAGAAGTTGGCGCCTATGAGTGATCCCTTCTGGTTTTGAAATCTATTATATGTAGCTTTGTCCCTACCCCTTGGGGTGCAGCCCTCCTTCCATGGGTGTTGTTGCCCTACACCTTGCTCCAAACTGGGGGTAAATTACCTGTTTTATAGCCTTTAGCTCCCTTCCCCTCTATCATGAGTGCACCTCCTCCCCTCTCTACATGGGTTGTAGCCTCCCAGGGTGGTATTTTCCTCCCCTTTCACAATTCTGACCTCCACAGTCCGTATCCTTCCACACTTTCAAGGGACCTAATTTTTACACACACCCTCTCAAATGTATTGCTATTACCTGCTCCATGGGCTCCTCCCATATCCCTCTGCTCCCCATAGCCTCACTCCCCCGTATCTCTCTGCCCCCTATGGCCTCCTTCCCTTCCCCATATCCCTCTGCCCCCCCATGGCCTCCTTCCCTCCCTCATATCCCTCTGTCCCCCTGTAGCCTCCTTCCCTCTCTCATATTCCTGTGTCCCCCTCTAGCCTCCTTCCCTCACTCATATCCCTCTGCCCCCCATAGCCTCCTAATCTCCCCCATATCCCTTTGCCCCTTGTACCCTCCCTCCCCCTGTACCCATCTGCCCCCTATACCCTCCTTTCCTCCCCCATATCCCTGCTTGCCCCCCATGGCCTCCTTCCTGTCCTCAGATCTCACTGCCCCTGGTAGCCTCCCTCCTTGTTCCGTATCCCTCTGCCCCCCATGGCCTCCCACTCCCCCATATCTCTGCTGCCCCCCATGGCCTCCTTCTCTCCCCCATATCCTTCCCCTCATAATGCTCTGCCCCCTATAGCTTCCTTCCCTCCCCCCGTATCCCTCAGCCCCCAGAGTCTCCCTACTCTCTATCCCTGCTGCCCACCCATGGTCTCTCTCTGCCCCCCATGACCTCCTTCCCTCCCCCATAGTCCTCTGCCCCCCGATCATCTCCTTCCCTCCTCTGTATCCCTTTGTCCCCCAGGGCCTCCTTCCCTCCCCTATATCCCTGCTGGCCTCCTTCCCACCCTCAGATCCCTCTGCCACCCCATAGCCTCCCTCCCTGCTCCATATCCCTCTGCCCCCCATATCCTCCTTCCCCTCCATAACCCTCTGCCCCCTATGGCCTCCTTCCCTCCCCCATATTCCTCTGACACCGCATAATCTCCTTCCCTCCCCTGTATCCCTCTGTGCCCCATGGCCTCCCTCCTGTATCCCTCTGTCCTCCCATGACTTCCCTTCATCCTGCCTGGCCTTGCCAGGTTTTTTATGGATTTGCTAGTTGCCAGAAAAATAATTTAATCTGCTGGGTGTTTTTACATGGGTCTAAATATTTGCATTATTATGACAATACATTGGAATATCATAGAATCTCAGGGTTGGAAGGGACCTCAGGAGGCCATCTAGTCCAACCCCCTGCTCAAAGCAGGACCAAACCTAACTAAATCATCCCAGCCAGGGCTTTGTCAAGCCTGACCTTAAAAACCTCTAAGGAAGGAGATTCCACCACCTCCCTAGGTAACCTATTCCAGTGCTTCACCACCCTACTAGTGAAAAAGGTTTTCCTAATATCCAACCTAAACCTCCCCCTCTGCAACTTGAGACCATTACTCCTTGTTCTGTCATCTTCTACCACTGAGAACAGTCTAGATCCATCCTCTTTGGAAGCCCCTTTCAGGTAGTTGAAAGCAGCTATCAAATCCCCCCCTCATTCTTCTCTTCTGCAGGCTAAACAATCCCAGTTCCCTCAGCCTCTCCTCATAAGTCATGTGCTCCAGTCCCCTAATCATTTTTGTTGCCCTCCGCTGGACTCTTTCCAATTTATCCACATCCTTCTTGTAGTGTGGGGCCCAAGACTGGACACAGTACTCCAAATGAGGCCTCACCAGTGCCGAATAGAGGGGAATAATCACGTCCCTCGATCTGCTGGAAATGCCCCTACTTATACAACCCAAAATGCCATTAGCCTTCTTGGCAACTAGGGCACACTGTTGACTCATATTCAGCTTTTCGTCCACCGTAACCCCTAGGTCCTTTTCTGCAGAACTGCTGCCCAGCCATTCGGTCCCTAGTCTGTAGCAGTGCATGGGATTCTTCCGCCCTAAGTGCAGGACTCTGCACTTGTCCTTGTTGAACCTCATCAGATTTCTTTTGGCCCAATCCTCTAATTTGTCTAGGTCCCTCTGTATCCTATCCCTACCCTCCAGCGTATCAACCACTCCTCCCAGTTTAGTGTCATCTGCAAACTTGCTAAGGGTGCAGTCCACACCATCCTCCAGGTCGTTAATGAAGATATTGAACAAAACCAGCCCCAGCACCGACCCTTGGGGCACTCCACTTGATACCGGCTGCCAACTAGACATGGAACCATTGATCACTACCCGTTGAGCCCGACCATCTAGCCAGTTTTCTATCCACCCTACCATCCATTCATCCAGCCCATACTTCTTTAACCTGCTGGCAAGAATACTGTGGGAGACTGTATCAAAAGCTTTGCTAAAGTCAAGAAATAGCACATCCACTGCTTTCCCCTCATCCACAGAGCCAGTTATCTCATCATAGAAGGCAATTAGGTTAGTCAGGCATGACTTGCCCTTGGTGAATCCATGCTGACTGTTCCTGATCACTTTCCCCTCCTTTAAGTGGTTCAGAATTGATTCCTTGAGGACCTGTTCCATGATTTTTCCAGGGACTGAGGTGAGACTGACTGGCCTGTAGTTCCCCGGATCTTCCTTCTTCCCTTTTTTAAAGATGGGCACTACATTAGCTTTTTTTCCAGTCATCCGGGACCTCCCCCGCTTGCCATGATTTGTCAAAGATAATGGCCAATGGCTCTGCAATCTCATCGGCCAACTCCTTTAGCACCCTCGGATGCAGTGCATCCGGCCCCATGGACTTGTGCTCGTCCAGCTTTTCTAAATAGTCCCGAACTATTTCTTCCTCCACAGAGGGCTGGTCACCTCCTCCCCATACCGTGCTGCATAGTGCAGCTGTCTGGGAGCTGACCTTGTCTGTGAAGACAGAGGCAAAAAAAGCATTGAGTACACTAGCTTTCTCCACATCCTCTGTCACTAGGTTCCCTCCCTCATTCAGCAAGGGGCCCACACTTTCCTTGACTTTCTTCTTGTTGCTCACATACCTGAAGAAACCCTTCTTGTTACTCCTAACATCTCCGGCTAGCTGCAACTCCAAGTGTGATTTGGCCTTCCTAATTTCACTCCTGCATGCCTGAGCAATACTTTTATACTCCTCCCTGGTCATTAGTCCAATCTTCCACTTCTTGTAAGCTGCTTTTTTGTGTTTAAGACGAGCAAGGATTTCACTGTTAAGCCAAGCTGGTCGCCTGCCATATTTGCTTTTCTTCCTACACATCAGGATGGTTTGTTCCTGCAACCTCAATAAGGATTCTTTCAAATACAGCCAGCTTTCCTCGACTCCTTTCCCCCTCATGTTATTCTCCCAGGGGACCTTGCCCATCAGTTCCCTGAGGGAGTTGAAGTCTGCTTTTCTGAAGTCCAGGGTCTCTGTTCTACTGCTCTCCTTTCTTCCTTGTGTCAGGATCCTGAACTCGACCATCTCATGGTCACTGCCTCCCAGGTTCCCATCCACTATTGCTTCCTCTACTATTTCCTCCCTGTTTGTGAGCAGCAGGTCAAGAAGAGCTTTTCCCCTAGTTGGTTCCTCCAGCACTTGCACCAGGAAATTGTCCCCTACACTTTCCAAAAACTTCCTGGATTGTCTGTGCACCGCTGTATTGCTCTCCCAGCTTTAACAATATCTAATGTTAAAGTTTCTGTGTCCAGCTAAAGATGCTGCAGTGTTTCCACCTCTGCAGTTTAAGTAAGAAAATGTTATCACTCTTACCTCGATGTGTTATTTTTCTAGATACTGTAAGTCAATGGTCCCCAACCTTTCTGTTGCAGTAGCATATTCATGTTCCCAGAAGAGTGTGGCGGGCGCCGGCGACCAGCCGCCGAAATGCCGCCGACAAGCGGCGTCATCGAGAAGCGTCGCCGCCGACAAGCGGCTTCTTGGAGGCATTTCGGCGGCTGGTTGTCCGGTGGTCGCACTCCACACGGCAGGTTGTCCGGGGAAAGCGCTCCCTTGTGACTAGGCAGGCGCCACGTTGGGGACCACTGCTGTAAGTGGCTGTTGAGGGGGGATTGTGGAATTGCCTTGTGGTTGGGGTTGCCATGGGGTATTTTTTTTGGCCTCCTTCCTCCCTCCCTCTCCCCTCTGTCCCCAATGGTCTCCCCCTCCCCGTAGCCTCCCGGCCCCTTATCTCTGCTGGCCTCCCCCATGGCGTCACTCCTCCCATCCAGATCCCGCCCATTGGGCACGCAGGAGCCAATCAGCTCTTGTCTCCGTTCTGTAAAACGTGAACGAATTACTCAACGCTGGAGCCACGTGGGAATGTGAGGGCGGGGCCAGGCTAGGAGGTGCGGCCTGTCCGAGCGATCAGGAGCTACTGGTAGAGTGCGACGCTGGGAGGCGGGTCTCAGAGGAAGGGGCGGGGTCGGCGTGGCGCTCGCACTGTGGTTGGCTGGGCTGGGTGGGGATGCGGCGTTAGGCTCCGGGGGGCGGGGCTTGCCATCCACTGCCCGCGGAGCGGTTCGGCTCGGGGGCGCGAGCCGCCGGCGGGAGCTGGGCCGAGCTCTGCGGTTCGTCACGCCGGAGTGGCCAGGTAAGGAGCGGCTGCTTGCGCGGGGCCCGCGTGACAAGGGGCCCTGCCCCGGACGCCCTGGCTGCTGCCCGCGGGGGCCCGGCGTCGGGCTGGCGAGTGCGCGGCACATGCCGCTGGACGAAGGCTCGTTACCTGCTGGCGCGCGCGGTGCCCGGCCCGGCGGGACGGACGGGCCCCGGCAGCTGCCTCGCGAGTGCGGAGCGGGGCCCCCGAGGGGAGCCGAGCGGAGCTGCCTGCCCGGGGAAGGGCTGAGGTGGACGCTTGTTCCGAGTCAGCCGCCGACGCCTGTGGTGTAAAGGCCCGAGGTCCCCGTTCCCGCAGGGTCCTGTCCCGCCCCGCCCGGCAGGACCCGCTTTGTGTTTGTCAAGGACGCGGGCTCGCCGGTCTGCTGGGCCGTGAACGTGGGAGGTGCTCGGCACATGGCCCTGGTACCTAGCAAGTAACTAGCGAGCTAGGTGCCGCGGGCCGGATCGCAGCACCTCTCCTTGGGATGCCCTCACCCGCTGCCCCGACGGTCCAGCCGAAGTCCTGTTCTCTTGTGGATCTCCCCCGCCCCCAGGTATGCTTTGGCTAGATTGGGGGGTTGAAGGGAGCTCTCCCAGCTCCTGGATGACTCTGCGTTGGATTGTAGATGGCGAGGGAAACTTCTGGGTCTGGAGTTGAATGTCTAAGAACTTGCATGGCGCAAGGAGTTGGATGCCAGATGCAGTGCTTAATTTGTAATGAGAGAGGTGCCCTGGGCTCAAGCAATTTTTTTACTTTCATAACTGACATGGCAAGCCCAGAGGTACCAGGGCTATGAACTGCCAAGCCTAGAGGTGCAGGGCTCAGCCCCGGCAAGCCCTGGCACTAATTAAGCACTGGTGAGATGGTGAGGGTTTGGCAAGGACGCATACAGTGTAATGAACTAAAATGATATTTTAAAATGAAGCAGAAATGTGTCGTCTTAATTCTAGCAGAAAAGAAAAGGGTTTGAATCTAGTTACCAGGATTTGACTCAACTCCAGCTTTATGCTGCAATTGGTCCCACAGAGAGGTGTGGTGGAGGTATGTCTTATACCCTTATTGTGTGGATGGGGTTTCTCATGAACTGTCTCATAACCTCTGAGGGGGCTGGAGATCACCACACAGGGTTAAAGGGAGCCCATTTTAGCTCATCTCAGGCTACCTGCCTTTGATGTACTGCAGAATATCAGTTAATAGAGAAAAGAACAAGGAATACTTGTGGCACCTTAGAGACATTCATCCGACGAAGTGGGTATTCACCCACGAAAGCTTATGCTCCAATACGTCTGTTAGTCTATAAGGTGCCACAGGACTCTTTGTTGCTTCTGCAGATCCAGACTAACACGGCTACCCCTCTGATACTTAGAGACTAACAAATTTATTTGGGCATAAGCTTTCGTGGGATAAAACCCACTTCATCAGATGCATGGAGTGGAAAATACAATAGGAAGATATTATATAATGAAAGAGAACATGAAAAGATGGGGATTGCTATACCAACTCTGAGACAAATCAATTAAGGTGGGCTATTATCAGCAGGAAGGAAAAAAAACCTTTTTCGTGATAATCAGGATGGCCCATTTTAAACAGTTGACAAGAAGGTGTGAGTAACAGTAGGGGGGAAAATGAGCATGGGGAAATAGTTTTAGTTTGTATAATGACCCATCCACTCCCAGTCTTTATTCAAGCCTAATTTAAAGGTGTCCTGTTTGCAAATTAATTCCAGTTCTGCAGTTTCTCGTTCGAGTCTGTTTTTGAAGTTTTTTTGTTGAAGAATTGCGACTTTTAGGTCTGTAATTGAGTGTCCAGGGAGGTTGAAGTGTTCTCCGACTGGTTTTTGAATGTTCTAATTCTTGACGTCTGATTTGTGTCCATTTATTCTTTTGCGTAGAGAGAGAGAGGCTGATCTGGGCTGGAAACTACTGTCTTCTTTATTCACGGGAAGTCAGAAGTAACTGATTCCTTAGCTAAATAACAAAGTTCTAGAACTCTCAGGTGTGTGAGTAGGGGAAGTTGGTTTTACTGGACACCTGAGCATATACCTATCTAGTAACTTGTTATTCTCCCTGTGACACCCTTCTGGGCCCCCTTCCCCCATGTTTCAGAATGGGAGACAGGAAAAGATTTGCGGTTTGAAAGCTGTAACAGAGAGAAGGCTGTTAATGGAATCTCTGAACTCCATCTATGTTGAGCTGGTCTTTCACTTTCATTCACAGCCAAGTATTTGTCAGAAATGTAGCTGATTTTTATTAAGGAATTGAGATCCATAAAAATCCAAAAAAAGTGGAAATTTGACAGCTTTTTAGTGCTCTCTTCTTAGGTTGTTGTGAGATTTGCCACTTTTTTGTTTTTGTTTTTTTGTTTTTACTTGGGAGTCACTCAGCAGTCAGAACCTGCTGAAGTGTTAAGGTGCCTAGAAATTAGCTTTTTTTTTCCGGTGGGGATAGAGAATGGTATTTTTTGTCTAAATGACTTACACTGGTGGTGGTAATTTCGCAGAGTCAGATGTGGTACAGTAGGGCCAGGAATGGGATCTTCAGGAAGGGTCTGTGCCATTTAAAGGGTGAAGAGCTGATTGGTGTTGGGGAGGAGGAGCTCCTGAATAAAGAGAAAAGAATCAAGGGCTGCTAGCTGCATTCCAGTTCCCTTCCCACGACTTTAACTCTGTCTGTGAGCGGGGAACCACGGTGTAACTGGGCCCCTGGCTCATTTTTGTTTGTAGTGTAGATGGACCCCTTGTGTTATTACGTGGAGTTTGTGTTGTAACTGGAAGCTGGTTAAGGTGTCTGCTTGTTACTTTCCCAGGAGATGAGTGTTGAGCTACCCGGCTGGCTAATGGAGGGAAAGCAAAAGAAGAAAAGAATCTGGCTTTGTTTCTGTTGTTGGGCTGGAGGTGAATGAGCAGTGAAGTGGGGGATGGGCACAGATTTATCCTCTAGGTCTCATGGTAACAGCTGCTGCTTAAATACTTCATCTGACCCAGCTCCCTAGGGTGGAGAGTGAAGAGGGGGGCTTATGCTTGTCGCCTGGATCAGTTCTGTACAGGTCACTATACAGATGGAAACACTATTTTTAATTCAGACTATTTTCCTTCCTGATAGCCAGTGAATCCTGGGTGATGTGTAGTTGTGAGAATGTTTTTGTGTTAAGTGCCTTGTAGCTGCTGTCAAGAGGAGTGTTTACAGAGTCCTAGAAGCTGGAACACACTCGTAGTAATATTTCTGATGGTTTTAGTTGTATCTGGTGTGAGTGTTGTAGGGCTCCTTAGGGAAGGTTGTGTCTCCTTTTTTAAAGCAGTGGTTTTCTACCTTTTTTTTTTAGTTGCAGAAATTTCAAATGGAGGTGTTAGACCCCTTTGGGAATCTTAGACGTCATCTGTGGACCCCCAGGGGTCTGTTGACCACAGGTTGAAAAACACTGCTCTAAAGGTTTTCTGTCTGCCTTGACTCTAACATTGGAGAGCAAAGAGTCTCGGATTTAAAAAAAATGACATCTGAGATGGGACTTTCTAAACATGGTTCAGATCCTCTTCCTTTCTGTTAACCCTTTAGCACCTGGAAACCAGTCCATTCTCTTGTAGATGGAAACTGCCTCTTCTGGTTTTAGTTTTCTTCCCCAGGAGCCATGAAGGATGCACTAATATTGGGTTTCACTCCGTGTTTTCCTGGCCTCTGCTTTTTGCACTACACTCCCCTTTGTTACTGGTTCTCAATTTTGCAAGCAGTCCAGGAGCCAGGTGAATTGGGTAGGAACATTTGTGGGCAGAGTGGGAATTAGCTGATGGTCTGGGCATATAAATAGGATGATGGGGAGTAAGTTGGTAGTGAATGGGGTGAGTTAGAGGTCATTATTAACTTATATTATGATGATAGTGCTTGAAGACTTCAATCAGGCTGAGAGTTTTTGTGCTGGGTGCTGTGCAAAGCCGCAAGAAGACAGTCCCTACCCCAGAGATCTTATGTTTTGGAAACCACTCAGCAGTGGCAAGAAGGAAACTTTCCCAGAGAAGGGGGAGTCATCGTTTTCTCTTTGGAGGTACATTGTCAAACTTGTCTCTCTGCTGTGACTGTAATCTTCCTCCCCTTAGGCTCTTCATTCTCCTCCTCTCAATCCTTTATATTTCTAGAAAAAATATTGAGGATGAATCATGGGCAGTATGTCTGGTTTGAAGCTGAAGGTTTTGGTTTTGTGGAACATTGGACCAAATCCCAGTGTATTAATGGGATGGTCTATATCTTGCAGGTAATGGGGGCTATTCTTCTCCATTGGAGACAAGCTGGAGCAGCCAGAAGGGTGTTAAACTAACAACACAAAGGGGAGGGTGCTAAGGAGCCCTAATATGGTATAAACTTGGACTCTGTGTGTTGTGAACATAATTGTACCAATGTGACAAAGAATGTGAAGACAAGAAATGTTTCAGTTGTTTATGTACCAATGCTAGGAGTCTGGACACCTAGCAAGAGGAATTGGACATTCTTATTGACGAGAAGAAACTTGATATAATTGGCATTGCAGAAACCTGGTGGAAGGATTTACATGACTGGAATGTAAAATCACAGGAAGGACAGAATGAGTGAGAGGTGTGTGGTGTCCGTGGCATTATAAACGAAAGACGTCATTACCTGTTTTAAAATTATTGATAACTCAGAACCACAAAGTTTTTTGAATGCATATGAATCAATTTGCTGACTGACAAAGCACAGGAGGGATTGCTTGAGGGGGTTTGTTACACACCACAAAATCAAATCAGAGAACAGGATGAGTTAGTAATTAAACACCTGTATGTAATGTGTAGAAAGAAATTGGTATTATGGGAAACTTCAATTTGGGAGACATATACTAGAAGTTTCATACAGCCAGTAGTAAAAACATGATGAGTTTCTGAAACTTTTAGGTAACTTTCTAATTCAAAAGGTATTGAATCTAACTTGAGGTAATCCTATTTCGCACCTCATTATGGCTGATAAAGATGAATGAGTCACTGGACTGGAAGTTGGTGTCTGCCTAGGGACGAGATCATGGCAGAGTTACATTCAAAGTGCCAAACAGGAGGAGGAGCCAAACCAATAATACAGAGCCGTAACTAGGAATTTCTGCGCCCGAGGCAGGGGCGCAGAAATTCCTAGGGGCTTACCCTCCGCCGAATTGCTGCCGAAGCCGCAGCACCGGCGGACCTCCCGCAGGCAAGCGGAAGCGGCTTCGGCGGCAGTTCGACGGAGGGTATTTTTTAGCAGCTGCCGAAGCCGCTTCCGCTTACCTGCGGGAGGTCCGCCGGTGTGTGTGGAGAAGGCCACCTCCGCCAAATTGCCGCCGAAGCCGCGGCACCAGCGGACCTCCTGCAGGTAAGTTGGGGCGGCTTCGGCGGCGGGGGAGGATGGGCACGCCCCTGGCAGCAGGCTTTTACGCCCCTGCCAGCAGTGTGCCCCAAGGCGAGTGCCTCACTCGCCTCGCCCTCGTTACGGCCCTGCAGTAATATATATACTTTGTGTTTCAAAGGCGTTACTTTCCCAAATCTGAAGGAAACATTTAGACAGAAAAATGTGAAAGATTGGGAGTTCTTAAAGAAGATTTTATTAGTTGGACAAAAAGCTACAATTCCACAATCAGAAAGAGGACAACTTTGGCTAAAAGCCCATCCTGGTTAAGTGGCGAAGTCAGGGTAGTAATTAGAAAAAGATAATACAGCAAATAGGGAGAACAGATAGCAGTTAATATAAATTAGAAGTTATGAAATGTAGAAAATTGATAAGGGAAACTAAAAACATCAGGAAAAAATTATGCCTGGTAAGACAAAGAACAACAAAGAGTTTAAATATATAAGGAAGAAAATAAATTCTAGCAATGGCACAGGACCTTTACTAAATGAGGATGGTAAAATTGATGATACTGATGAAGAAAATGCAGAAATGTTTAGTGAATATTTGTTCTGTGTTTGGAAAGATGCAGGATGATGTACTTACTTTGCATGTGGATGATCAAGGACTTTCTGGTCCACTAATAATAAAGGATAATAAATAATAATAAACAATATATACGAGGGATAAATGTGTTATCCAGGCCTCTTGATTTAAATTGACCCAAGAATCCTAAAAAGTATCTGTACCAGTGATAACTTTTAATAAATCTTGGAATGGCAGGAAAATTCCATAAGACTGGAAGTGTACTAATATTGTGCAAGTATTCTAAAAGAGCAAGTGAGATGACCCAGGTAACTATAGGCTGCTTAGCCTGACATAAAATCTGGGCAAAATTACAGAAAAGCTGATCAGTATTCAACTGATAAAGAATTAAAGGATAGGAAGGTAATGAATGCTAGTGTACATAGTTTTCTGGAAAACAGGTCTTGTTAAACCTGATTTCCTTCTTTGAGATTACAAGTTTGAGAAGGTAACTGCATGGATGTAACAGACTTTTGTAAGGTGTTTGACCCCGTGACTTTCTGACTAAAAAAATCAGTAGGATACTATATCAATAATGCACATGTTAAATGGATTAAGAACTGGCTAACTAATCTCAAAAGTAGATGTCGACAAGCATAAGTGCCGAGTTGCCGGGGGGTGCTCGACCCACACTCTGCCCTAGGCCCTGCTCTCACTCCTTCCCGCCCCCGCTCCACCCAGACCCTGCCCTCACCTTGCCTGCCTCCCTCCCCCGCTCCAACCGACGCTTACCATTCAGCAGGTACCCAAAGATGAGGCTGCCTGGGGCACACAGTCTGCGAAGCGCGCCCATGAGGCAGAGGGGGCCCCGCTGGGGCTTGAGCTCTGCCCGCCCCTCCTGATCCCAGCTTGGTGTCGGGCAGCATCCCTCTCCTGCCGGTGCCACACGCTGCTGCCTTGGTCTCCGTCTCCAGCTCTGCCCAGACCTGCCCCCAAGAGGCATACTTGAGGCACGGGGCTGGAGACGGAGGCAGCATCATGTGGTGTTGGCAGGAGAGTGATGTGGATGGGCAGATAAATACAAAGCCAGGGTTGGGAGTCCCAGCCTGCAGATCCGGGGGGCTCCGGCCCTGAATTGGGTGGGCCTGGTTGGATCCTAAGTGGGTGGGCTGTGGCCATGCCTCCCTGGGCCCCCACCCCATCCCACCGCCTCCACCTCTCCCCCACCAGCATCGTGGAACAGCTGATCGTGGGCGGGAGGTGATCAGCGGGTGGGGAGGCACTAGAGAGTGGGGGAGGTGCTGTCCGGCGGGGCTGCGTTTTTTTCCCCATGGGTGCTCCAGCCCCAGAGCACCCACACAGTCGGCGTCTATGTCGACAAGGAATTGTCATTGAATAGTGGTGCTTCGAGTGGGGTTTTGCAGGGATCAGTGCTAGGGCTGCTGCTATTCAAAATTTTCATCAGTCGATCTCGTGTTCTATGGGCCTGTGTTATACAGGATGTCAGACAAGATTATCACAATGGTCCCTTCTGGCCTTAGAATATGAATCTAGAAGTAAATATAAAATCACTGCTGATTAAAATTTGTGGATGACACAAAGATTGGTGGAGTGGTAAATAATAAAGACAGGGCAGTCATGCAAAGTGATCTGGCTCAATTGGTAAGCAAGGTCCATTCAAACAAAATAAATTTTAATATTGCCAAGTTCTAGGTTAGACATCTAGTAACAAACAATGCATGCCATACCTACAGAATGGAGGACTGTGTTGTGGAAAGCAGTGACTCTGAAAAGTCTTCTAGGGATCATAGAGTACAAGGAACTGAACATGAGTTACTGTGGCAAAAGTGGCTAATGCAATCCTTGGATGTGTAAAAAGGGGAGAAGGGAGATGATTTTGCCCTGTATACAGCATTGGTGAGACTGATGCTGGAATACAGCATCCAGTTCTGGTGTCCACATTCTCAAAGGATGTTGAAAGATGTAATTGTATGCAGAAAAGAGCCACAAAAAAAGATATAAGGGCTGAAGAAAATGCCTTAGGCATAGTCAACATAGAAACTTACATTGGTATAGCGACGTCTCTCAGGGGCTAAGTTCCCTGTAAGCCACGCGGCCGCCTATTAAGCCCCGTGCCGGGGCTCAGGGCTGTGGCAGGGAGAGATGCCTTTCCCGCAGTGTGGAGCTGCTGCGGCTGGGGTAGAGGCGCCCCTTCCCGCCAGCCCCAGCGCGGACTTGTGCTGCAACGGCAAGAGAGGGCTGGGGGGGGGAGAGAGTCCTCTCCCCACTGCAGCCCCGGGGCAGCCTGCACCCCCAAACCCCTCATCCCCAGCGCCGCCCCAGAGCCTTCACCCCTAGCTGGAGCCCTCATCCTCCCCTACCCAACCCTCTACCCCAGGCCTGAGCCCTCTCCCGCACCCCCCAACTCCTCTGCCCCCCCCCCACAGAGACCGCAACCCCAGCCAGAGCCCTCACCCTCCTTCCCCCCACATCCCAACCCTCTGCCCCAGCCTGAGCCCCTTCCCACACTCCAAACCCCTCAGCCCCACCCATACCACATGAATTTTATGTGCACCAATATGAAGGTGATGTGTCACACATCACCTCCATATTGGTGCACATAACAAAATTCATTCCACACATGGACATAAAAAATTAGAGAGTATACGGCTCAGGGGTGTGAAAAATCCACATCGCTGAGAGACATAGGTATATCAGCCTAGCCCCCCAATGTGGACAGCACTAGGTCAATGTACGAATTCTTTCCTCAACTTAGCTGCTATCTCTCAGGGAGGCAGATTACCTACGTCAATGGGAGAAGAGCTGCTGTGCCACTGTAGCATTTTAAGTGTGGACATACGCTCAGAGTGAGAGACTTAAGGAGATCAATCTGTTTAGCTTATCAAAAGGCAGATTTAGAGGTCACTTGATTACAGTGTATAAGGACAGGTCTACTCTTAAAAAGTTGCAGAGGTGCAGCTGTGCTGCTGTAGTGCTTCAGTGAAGACATTGTTAATATACCCCACCTTTCCCACTCCATTCAGTTCTCCTGTTTTCCCTCCTTCCTCAGTCTCTGATCTCCTTTTCAATTCTTAACTTGCTCTCCTTGCCTCCAAAAGTTGTTTCTGTGACCCCAATTTACCAACATCTGTCATGTCTCAGAACTGCTACACCTGCTCTGGGGAGAGCACACTAAAGCAGGAATCAAACATACTATTAACAGGTGGCTCAGTTTAAGGCCCCTACAGCCATGTTACCCAACTTTGACATTGGCTGACTTCTATGTATTTAAATTCTCATCCTAAAGTAGCTTTGCATGAATAGATTTGATTCTGTTGCTTCTTAGGCTATTTTCGGGGGGGGGGGGGGGGGTTCTGGGGAGGGACTGTGTGTAGGAATCGATTTTGTTTATTTGTGAATGGGGGAAATATAGAAGTGCTCACTGTTCTCCCAATGCACCTTTGATCTTCACTAAAAGTAGACAGATAAAGGTTATCTTGGGTTTTAAAACACTGCCTGCACATGGTGTTTGTCATAGTTTTATGACTTGGCATTGTTGCCACTATTTCCTGGGGCATTTTTCTAAAATTTTCAATGATTAAATTAACCCTAGCAGCCAGCCCCTTGTGCTCTGATATGCTGCTGCCTAGCTAAAAAGGAACAAGTTGTCCTAATAAAATTGCCTTCTGCAGAATCCAAATTTCATGATTGACTGATTAAACCTTGTCTTACAAATGCAATTAAATTATTAACTGTAGGCAGGTTAAATTGTCTGCATTTTCCATTCTGTTTTTGATTGACTTTTGTGGTAAAAGGAATCGTTTTAAAAGGAGGTTGTCTGACAAACATTGCATGTGGAACTTTGTGGAGGGGAGACTGGGTGGGGAGTTTTTGTTGGTACTGTGAACTTGCTACCAGAGTGAGACTAAGGCCTTGTCTACACTGAGGGGGGCAGGATCGACCTAAGATATGCAACTTCAGCTACGAGAATAGCGTAGCTGAAGTCAAAGTATCTTGGGTCGACTTACCTCGCGTCCTCACGGCGTGGGGGTCGACTGCCGCCGCTCCCCCGTCGACTCCGCTTCCGCCTCTCGTCTTGGTGGATTACAGGAGTTGAAGGCAGAGCGATCGGGGATCGATTTATTGTGTCTACACTAGATGCGATAAATCGATCCCCGATAGATCGATCACTATCCGCCGATCCGGTGGGTAGTGTAGACGTACCCAGCATGCTTAAGCCTTATATCCTTTCTTCAGTTCTTCTACCCTGAATGCATTTTCTCCTTCAAGACCCAGCAAATGCTTTGGAGCCTCCTGAGTAGGTGTTCTTGTGTTACATCCATGCAATTTGAGATATTCCTTGAATCTCTAATTGTAAGTTAGCTGTTCTCACTACTTTACCTCACAGGGGAGTGGGCCTGGTGTAGAATTGGTGCTAGGAGCAGAATCTAAAGTGTAGCAGTAATAGAGAGTGGAATCATTATCCAGAATGTGAGAACATTTGATGCCATCACTACAGCTAATGTGAGCATTCTGTTTGTTCTGTAAAGGTGGCTTGTCTGCTGTGCACACTTGTTCTGAGTTTTTGAACAGAATTGAAGTAACACGTATCCTTTGTCCTGTCTCACATGTTAAAGATGCAAATCAGTGGGCCTTAAATTAATGATGCATTTTTTTACATTGCCAGATGATAGTGGGGTCCTCTGACACTAACACTGATCCAGGAAGAATCTAGGATCTCAAAGTCAGCTGCTGTTAGGTTGTCTTGCATTCTAAGGCTGACGGGGGTGGGGTGGGGGAATTAAGAGCACTGTCCTCAAGGCATTAGAAGCTTCAAATTAAGCATGGGATTGTGTGCATAGGTGCTGACTTCCTCTCTACCCCTGGGGGTGCTCGACCCCCTTTCTCCCACCCCAGGCCTGCCCCCTCTCCACCTCTTCCTCCAAGCGCTGCCCCCACTACACCTCTTCTCCCAAGGCCCCACCCCGGCCTGGGGGGAGAGAGGGAAGGAGCCTGGTTGCCAGCGGGTGCTAAACCCTGGCGTGTTCATGGAGTCAGCACCTATAATTATGTGGCTTTGCAGAAGCCATCTTGAGGGGTTGGAAGTGACTTGAAGAATCCCTGAGTGGGGATGGAGTAGAAAGAATTGGGCTTTAGATAGAGCAGGTATCGTGGTTTAATGTGCACTGGCCTTATTACACATTGCACCAGCCAGTGTATCAGACTATGTTCACTTGTGAGTGTGGGGCTGAATTGGAGTGTGGACTTGTTCACAATTGGCATTTGATCAGAAAGCATGTAACATAGTGATGTTCATATATGAACATTCTCTTAATTCTTTTCACATGTTAGAGGAAATGTAAATGTAAATGTAAATGTCCCATGAATCCTTAATACTTTTAACTTAAAAATAACAGTAAGATTAAAATTACTGACATAACTCTCTCAAGTGAGGTGGGTTCAGACTGTCAGCAGTTAACCCTTTAATCAGTTTTCCACATAACTGGCTATAAAGGGAGCTTGGCTCCTGGATCCCATCCACTTTTCTGGTTTTGCTGCTTTCCTATTTCATGACTTCAGAAGGCAAATTCTGTTCCTAGCTGGCTTGCTATGTAGGTATTACCTTGTCATTCACGTTGGGTAGCACAATGTGGCCTTCTATGTGATGCCTGAAATTAAATCCTCATAAATCCAGAAGGACCGTGTGGCTCAGAGGATTGCTGATATTGCCTTTTCCTTCGCTTATTAGTCCAAATAGTCTGGCTTGCACAAAATGAGTTTGGGTGAAGTGTTGGACCATTTCCTAGTCAACCCATCATCTGCTTGATGAAACATCACCACAGCTGGCACTTGCTGGCATCTTGGCAGTGTCATGAGATGGGATGAGGACTAAGTGGGCATGGAAATCAAACTACCCTGTTGTTTTTAGAGATGGTCCTTATGGGTAAAGTCAGTGTGGGAATGGGGAGGGGCGGCTAAGTGAGCGCTTCTGCTCCTGTGCTGGACTTGTTCTGTGAATAATCTGCATCTGAGGTACCAGTCCTGTGAATAGTGTTAGTTAGTCAGGTGATGACTAGTCCCAGCAAGGAATTTTTGTACCCAGACCCCCTTCTTATAGGCTTTCTCTGCAGCTTTCCTTCAGGTGCTGCCACGACCTCTCAGAGCTCGCTCAGCTGGCAGCATGATTGGTCCATTCCTAAATAAAGCTGCAGCATCAGCTATGGAGGACAAACCCAGATGAGGAAAGCTTAGAGGAAGATGAAGAAGCAGCTCCCAAACAGTGCTTATTGTTCCCAGTAGGGAAGGTCCTAGGTTGGAATCAGTAAGCCGCTACGATCTCTCTTCTCTTCTGTCTTTCCACTTCCAACCACTCAAATTCCCTCAAAGGAAGCTCCTGATGAAGCCCTATCCTCTCAACCACTCCCTCCATTCTTTCTAGGGGTCTGTCTATTCGCTTTTCCACTGAAGTTCTGCAGTTTCCAACTGCCTAATTAGGTACCAAAGGCTTGTGGAGGAAGGTGAACTGGACTTAGACTTTGATCCCACCCATTTCTCCTCTGTCCCAACTTGCAGATGCTGCCGGATAGGCCTATTTGTCCAAGGGTATTTGCCATCAGCTCTCTCATAAGGCTTAGCTCTTTAAATATCTCTGAGAGCCAGAGCTAGGAAGAGGACGATGGACAAGCTATTTTCTTTCTTAGGTTCTTCAGAGAGCCCTATTCTCCTTTGTGAATGTTGGAGAGCTGGTGTGCTGCTCTGACCTCTCCTCACTGTTCCTGGTAAACTGGTAAAGCCCTTTAGATTAGATTGATATATTTCATGGCTCTTCATTTGTCTCCCATGAATCCTGCAATCAGGATCATGTTCCTCTTTCCTCTGAGGAACACTTCTCCCCTGCTATCCAGCAAGCCCAGGATGGGCAACTTCTGTTCTATTGGCTTCAAGACAGCATGCCTCCAATTGTGGGTGAAGAGCTTGTCTTAATATCAGTCTTCAGTTTAGCCGGTCATCTGAGTTAGGCCCTGGCAGTGTTGATAACTTCCCTCAGTGAAGAAGGGAGCCATATCTTTCTTTACTTGGATGACCTGGTTTGATCCCAGTGCTGGCAGGCTACCACTAGGGAATCTCAGAGTTATTAGGTTATTCAGGAACAGGGATTTGTGATTAGTTGAGACAAATGGCTTGTCTGCATTTGAAAGTTAATGTAGATTAAGGTAGGGTGTGAATTTAAAGTGCAATAGCTGTTCCTTATCAACTCCTATGTGTAAACAAATCCAAAAGCAGCTACTTCTTTCTTCCAGGGGGCCTAACTTGTCTGAGGGCCAGATTGTGCAGTCTTTTCAGCAGAGGTACAAAGGTTAGAAATCGTGTGCAGACATTGCTCCAGCACCCCACTATGGTGATCAGGAAAGGCCTTCAGCTTCTGCATCTGAAGGTGTTGTGTTCAGGTACAATCCAGAGGGTCCTCCCAGAGGCCTCTGCAAGCATTTCTGCTATCTGTGTGGGATCACAGCCTAGAAACCCCTATACAATCAATCTTGTAGAAAGAGAAAAGAATATGGTTCCTTCAATCTCTGGGATGGTGGACACATCTGAAATCTGTCCATGAAGAGCCTTTGGTATAAATGCTGATAGTCAGGTTTGGTTTTGTGTGGAGTAGCACCTTAGCAGAACAGGTCCTGTTTTTTTCTCATGTTTGACTTGGTTGTTTTGAGATCCCACATCTGGGGGCACATGTAGTAGAATGCTCTGTTGTGCAGCAACAACTTTAACTCCATCTTAATTAAGGTTTTGTAAATGAATTTGACTTTATTATTGTTCTGAGAAATGGCTGAACTCTGATTTTTTTATTTTTTTTATTTCAGCAAACAAATCTGAGCCAGAAATGAAGCATGAAAAAACTTCAGCCTGAATGGATAGTTTGTTTGTTATAAGCAACTGAAAACAGGAGCTCTGTAATGGGGAGTGTTAGGCAACCTTAACTTTAGGCATTGCTCTGCCTATAATAATGAGCAGGGAGGTGGAGTGGGTAATTTAATAGGTGTGTGTGTGTGTGTCTGTCTCTCTCTCTCTGTTTTTGATTTTTCTTTACTTGGTAAGGATGTTCAGTGAAGAGATTTTTCCAGTTCTCATTTTGATTTTTTTCAGTGTTTGTGCTGTGTCCTTCAATTGTATTTGTTCTGTGTGTAATTACTGCAGTGCACAAATGGCTCATAAATTGTACAGGAGTGTAGCTCTAAATGGATGGACCTGTCAGAATATGACAGTTTCTTTCCTTTGGGAAACTATAAGCAAAATGCACTGACCTGTGGTGACATGCATCTGTGATTAATGGATGAGTCTCATAATGCATTGAGGTGCTTTGTTTCCCCTTTGCTTAAATAATGGAATCTAAGGCCTTGCTTTCACTGCTGAAAAAGGTGTATTTTTGATGAGTGAGCTATCCCATGGAGATAAAACACTAAAGTGACTTACCACAAGGTAAACTAGGTGAGGCCAACCTATGTGGAGGGTTTCGTGCTGACCTCATCTAGTTTACCTCATGGTAAAACTAAAGGAACCTGTCTTCACTGTGTTGTTTTTACCTTAGGATAGCTCATATACGTTAGTTACCCAAAGGTGAAAAATGCACCTTTTTTTAGCAGTGATGAGAGAGCCTGAGATTTTGATATGAAGAGGGGGAAACCATTGCATAGATCTGACTTGTTATATTTTGGAAATAGTAAGCATGGTGAGGAATGAGATGTCCAGATGTGGAGGGACTTAATATATTTGATCCAGGAGAGGTCAAATGTTCATGGATCCTGCAGTGAAGTCATAAAGCAAACTCCTGATGCCCTAAATTCAGAATTATTACTTGACTGAGATTCAACAGAAAGCTGTGAAGTGGAAAAAGAGCTTTGTGTTAGAGAGGGTTCTGGTAGGGACTTTATGAAGTCAATGGAGATGTTTTAGGGCAAATCTTCAAATCACTTCTTAAAATCCTAAGGAAATTCCCTGATGCAAAAAGTTTCTGAAGTAAAACTGTGGTTGTAAATGTGAAAAGTACTTGTGCAGACACTTAAAATACTGTAATTTAAAAACACAAGCCTTTCCTCCATAAACATGGAAACTTGACTTTCAAAGTGGAAGTTAAACTTTTTAAAGAAAGCAAACATATTATGAAAGTGATTGATTAAGGTCCCCAATGCTGCCCTTATGACTCATCACCCATAATCACAACTTTACAGCTGCTCACTTTCTATCTTTAACTCTTACAATATGAACTATATGTCCAGTATGCTGTACCATACTCTGCATGATCACAGACTTTCTTTTAATTAACCTTCCACTGTCTCTGACAGAAAAGGTATGCTAGCGTTGTGTTTTACACCTAATATCTACAACAGAAGTTGGTCCAGTAAAATATATTACCTCGCCCACCTTGTCTCTCTGATATCCTGGGACCAACACAACTACAACAACTCTGCATTGCTAATATCTACAAGTATATCTGTCCCCATCCCACCTTCATGGAGTTCTCTCATCCTTGTGGCTTTGGGGGAATTTTAACATAATTTAATTGGTCCCACTTTACTTTGGGCAGGCTTTCTGTGGCAATGAGCATTAACCCCCATATGCCATTACAGTTCTTCTAGGTATATATTCAATATTACAGTGAAGGGGAGCCAAATAAGTATCTAGACACCATGCTGCAACTGTCCTCTTAAAATCTGTAGGCCAACACCAGATTATATAGGATGTGAGATAGACATCATCCCAGATAAATTTATATAACAAATACACCTACACAGGATGATAGGGATGTGGCGGTGAAGTTGGGGGATGTACTTGTCATCTTAATTCTGAATTTCAGGACTTTTCAGCATTTGTGAGTCTCAAGTTTTGGAGATGGATTTACTACCTTAACTCATTATAACTGCTTGGGAATTCAGTTATTAACAATGGGAGCCCGATGTATATTTCTTTGTCAAACTTGTTCCAGTGAAAACTGCCGTCTAATGTCCCCAGCCCTTTTCCTCTGGGCACTACAGACAGGAGTACAGCTATCCTCCTGCTGTATGATAAGGCAATGGGGTATGGGTTGCTTGCTCAGAATCTGGGGGAGAGCTGACTGCACTCTCAGTTCTTGTCTGCATGGAAACGTCATTTTTGAAAGGTCATTTGGGCCACCTGGCATTGGCCATTGTCGGAAGACAGGATACTGGGCTAGATGGACCTTTGGTCAGACCCAGTATGGCCGTTCTTGTTTTTATATTTCTAATAACTAGTTTTTTGGAGCTTTCTGTCCACATACAAATTATATTTTTGTATTATCTGATGTCTTATCCCACACTAGTTAATCTGCTTTGGAAGTGAAATAACCCTATTCGAGAATGTGTTTGAAGTGTAAGCTTTGTGTGGACACATCTGTATTTTGGATTAGCTATTCTGTTTCTGTCAGTCCTTTCTGCTGCTGTTCCATAGGCTGATCCAGAGGTAAGCAGTCTACCTGTGCACCTTCTTGTTCTGGGGTCATCTTGACCGGATATCACCACCTCCATTTAAATGCTGGGATGTAGCAGATGCACCCCTTTGTGGTTCCAGCTTATGGCAAGTTCACACACAGGGAGTCAGATACACATGATAGCAGCTATGCTCCATGTTTCTTTCTGGTCCCATCAGTATTTCCTGGACTTCTTTGCCCTCGAGAGAGAGAGAGAGACATGTCCAGTCTCATAGAATCATAGAATATCAGGATTGGAAGGGACCTCAGGAGGTCATCTAGTCCAACCCCTGCTCAAAGCAGGACCAATCCCCAGCTAAATCATCTCAGCCAGGGCTTTGTCAAGCCTGACCTTAGAATCATAGATCATAGAATCATAGAATCTCAGGATTGGAAGGGACCTCAGGAGGTCATCTAGTCCAACCCCTGCTCAAAGCAGGACCAACCCCAACTAGATCATCCCAGCCAGGGCTTTGTCAAGCCTGACCTTAAAAACCTCTAAGGAAGGAGATTCCACCACCTCCCTAGGTAACCCATTCTAGTGCTTCACCAGTCTCCTAGTGAAAAAGTTTTTCCTAATATCCAACCTAAACCTCCCCCTCTGCAACTTGAGACCATTACTCCTTTTTCTGTCATCTTCTACCACTGAGAACAGCCTAGATCCATCCTCTTTGGAACCCCCTTTCAGGTAGTTGAAAGCAGCTATCAAATCCCCCCTCATTCTTGATATGGGGACAGAGTAGGCAATGGGGTTTTGTTACAGGGATTGGGTCCTAGGTTACTATTTCTGTGGTGTGGTTTGTAGTTGCTGGTGTGTATTTGCTTCAGGTTGGGGGGCTGTCTGTAAGCGAGGACTGGCCTGCTTCCCAAGGTCTGTGAGAGTGAGGGATCGTTTTCCAGGATAGATTGTAGATCAGGGGTCGGCAACCTTTCAGAAGAGCTGTGCCGAGTCTTCATTTACTGTAATTTAAGGTTTTGCGTGCCAGTAATACATTCTGACGTTTTTAGAAGGTCTTTTTCTCTAAGTCTATAATATACAACTAAACTATTGTTGTATGTAAAGTAAATAAGGGTTTTAAAATGTTTAAGAAGTTTCATTCAAAATTAAATTAAAATGCAGAGCCTCCAGACCGGTGGCCAGGACCCGAGCAGTGAGAGTGCCATTGAAAATCAGCTCATGTGCCGCCTTTGGTCCCTTCTATTCTCTGTTTGTGACCTAGTCTCCCGAGAGTTGTAATACTTTGGTTTAATTTCAGTTGTTGTGTTTAGTGAGCAGGTGGTGATGGTGACCTCTGATATACAGGTTAGACTAGGTGCTCTGGTGTTCTGTTCTGGCCTTTTATTCTGATTCTATGAATATACAAATAATTAAGATTAATCTCTCTAGTGCTGATTGCGACTTTATAATCTAGTGTTGCTGCTCATTTCCAAGTCTTTTCTTCTGACTGCTCTTCTATATGTGCTTTTCCTTTCTTAGCCTGCTTTTGGACAGAAGGGTGATAACCTCATTTCCTAGCCTTGGTCTCAGGAACCATAGAAAAAGGGAATGTTACTAAACATGTCCTGTTAGGGAGGTTAATTCTTCCTTTAAAATGAAGACTCCCTTCTTGTATGGCCTGTAAAGGTCACTTTGGCTCCATCTAAAGGATAAAGAATCAGTTAGTTCATTCTCTTTCTAAAGTGAGTTTGGCCATATTGTGTAGTGTAGCTGAGTCATGTGACACAGTGTCTGCCTGTGATTGCGAGATGCATTGAAAGGACAGGCAGTTACAGAGAAACTTTCAGAATTCTTATATGAATTTTTTTCTTTTCTCTTCCCTCTCCCTCCCCCGATGTCTTCAGAGGTTTCCTTCTGCCCAGTCCCAGCTCAGCTCCTTCTTGGTTTTCCCCATTGAGAAAATAGATTGTTGCCAACTGTTTGACAGAAGCAATCATGCAGTGGACTTGAGCAGTCATGCATAAAAATGGGCTATTTCTCATGCAAGAGCAAAGGGGCAGTCTTCACTGTAGCCCATCTTCCATAGACTGCACAGTCCTGCTGCTGGGACTTCTCAGCCTTGAGAATCAACTCTTAGGATGACGATCCCTCTGGCACACAGAACCAGTTAACAACAGTCCTTGTTAGCCTCTGGAAGGGTTGTTTGACAGCAATACAAGATTTTCCTCCCTCTCAATGCCAATGTAAATGCCAAGTTAGGTGAAGATTTAAGAGACCTTGTGCCTCCGATTGTCTGGGCATTGGCTCTTATTCCAGATGGTGGATGAGATTTTTACCACCTCCCTACTATGAGAACATTAAAACCAGAATGACTCAGCCCTCAGTAGATGGTGGTTCCAAAGGAACCAGTTTTGAAGTGGAGGAGAGCTCCTAATAAGGAAGCAACTGTTTGTGTCCTAAAAGGGTATCCCATGGTACACTGAGCTCTAGGAGGGACCTCAGAACTCTTTCTCTTCTGCTTATTACTTAACTGCAGATTGCATCTGACCTTTCATTCAGACCTGTTGGAGCTTCAGTGGAGTTAAATGGTAAATGTCACAACCTGGCCCAGTAGCTCACTGTAGCTTCACCAGTATGTTGTGAGCGGACCCAGCCACTGGGTCCTATGTGCTTTCAAACCAACTGGATTTAGGTAGAGTTTAGTTAGTTTCTATTTCTGGGTCTCTAGGGCAGAGTCCCGGGATCAGAGCTCTTGTCTCAGACCTTCCTTGGGATGTGGGATGCTGCTGTCCAGTTTCCACCTTAGACCTGGAAACGTGCCTCAGCCCTCCGATGCCCCCATTGTTGCTTACACATGCTCCCCCGGTGAGTTCCACCTAGCTGTGGACACCCTGGTTTGTAGTTTAATCCCTTAAGGGACAACCTGGCAGGAAAGCGAGGAACATAGGCTTAGCAGAAGAATTTCTTAGAGCTGGTTTACACTACACAGGTCGACATAAAGCAGCTTATGTCAACCTAATTATCAGTGTCTACACCATAGCCTTCCTCCCACCGATGTAAGTGGTCTACTATACTGACATAATAACTCCACCTCTACGAGAGGCATAAGGCTTATGTCAGTGTAGTTAGAGCAACAGTGTCCGTGTAGACAAGAAGTGGGCAAACTGCAGCCTGCGGGACCCTCCTGTCTGGCCCTTGAGCTCCCAGCTGGGGAGGCTAGCCCCTGGCCCCTCCCCTGCTGTCCCTCCCTCCCCCGCAGCCTGCCCCAGTGCTCTAGACTGTGCGGTGGCGTGACTGGCTCTAGACGGGTGGTGCGGATGCCAATCCTGGTGCTCTGAGTTGCATGGTAAGGGGGGTGGGGAGTGGTGGTGGTGGGGGGGGGGGGGTTGGATAAGGGGCAGAGGCTC
Organism: Chelydra serpentina; assembly: GCA_037349315.1. Lineage (NCBI taxonomy): Eukaryota > Metazoa > Chordata > Testudines > Chelydridae > Chelydra > Chelydra serpentina. Next base: position 643,028 of record JBAIAC010000145.1, on the reverse strand, counting down.
CCAGGGGGCAGTCAGGGGACAGGGAGCAGGGTGGGTTGGATAGGCATGGGAGTCCTGGGGGGCCTGTCGGGGCAGGGGTGTGGATAGGGGTCGAGGCAGTTAGGGGACAGGGAGCGGGGGGGGGGGGGTGGTTGGATTGGGGGGGGGTCCCGGAAGGGGGCAGTCAGGGGACAGGGAGCGGGGGGGTGGGGTGGTTGGATGGGGGGGGTCCCGGAAGGGGGCAGTCAGGGGACAAGGAGCAGGGGGGTTGGATGGGTCGGTGATTCTGAAGGGGGCAGTTGGGGTGGGGGCTAGGCTGTTTGGGGAGGCACATCCTTCCCTACCCAGCCCTCCATACAGTTCTGGAACCCCGATGTGACCCTCAGGCCAAAAAGTTTGCCCACCCCTGGTGTAGACAGTGCATCCCTTAAATCAGCTGTCTTGTCAGTTTCACAGCAGGAGCCATGGAGAGCTGGTCAGCTGGACCTTGCTCCTGGCTGGAAGTTGGGGTGAACCCTGAAATTGACAGGGCTGCCCTGCTTCTGGTGGGGAGCAGGTGGCAGGGGCCGAGGAGCCAGTGCAGCTGGACCCTGCTCCCTGGGAGAGATGCCCTGTGCAGCTTTCCCTGGCTCCCGGGGTGTGGGGGGAGAGGGAGGGAGACGACAAGCCCTGGGTGGCTTCCTGCTGCTCCCGGCAGGGACGAGGTGGGGCAGCACAAGAATCCCCAGATGGCTTCCCTCTGCTTCTGGAGGGGAGAATCATAGAATCTCAGGGTTGGAAGGGACCTCAGGAGGTCATCTAGTCCAACCCCCTGCTCAAAGTAGGAACAACCCCAACTAAATCATCCCAGCCAGGGCTTTGTCAAGCCGGGCCTTAAAAACCTCTAAGGAAGGAGATTCCACCACCTCCCTAGGTAACCCATTCCAGTGCTTCACCAGTCTCCTAGTGAAAAAGATTTTCCTAATATCCAACCTAAACCTCCCCCTCTGCAACTTGAGACCATTACTCCTTTTTCTGTCATCTTCTACCACTGAACAGTCTAGATCCATCCTCTTTGGAACCCCCTTTCAGGTAGTTGAAAGCAGCTATCAAATCCCCCCTCATTCTTCTCTTCTGCAGGCTAAACAATCCCAGTTCCCTCAGCCTCTCCTCATAAGTCATGTGCTCCAGTCCCCTAATCATTTTTGTTGCCCTCCGCTGGACTCTTTCCAATTTATCCACATCCTTCTTGTAGTGTGGGGGCCCAAAACTGGACACAGTACTCCAAATGAGGCCTCACCAGTGCCAAATAGAGGGGAATGATCACGTCCCTCGATCTGCTGGAAATGCCCCTACTTATACAGCCCAAAATGCCATTAGCCGCCTTGGCAACAAGGGCACCCTGTTGACTCATATTCAGCTTTTCGTCCACTGTAACCCCTAGATCCTTTTCTGCAGAACTGCTGCCCAGCCATTCGGTCCCTAGTCTGTAGCAGTGCATGGGATTCTTCCGTCCTAAGTGCAGGACTCTGCACTTGTTCTTGTTGAACCTCATCATATTTCTTTTGGCCCAATCCTCTAATTTGTCTAGGTCCCTCTGTATCCTATCCCTACCCTCCAGCGTATCAACCACTCCTCCCAGTTTAGTGTCATCCGCAAACTTGCTAAGGGTGCAGTCCACACCATCCTCCAGATCGTTAATGAAGATATTGAACAAAACTGGCCCCAGCACTGACCCTTTGGGCACTCCATTTTGATACCGGCTGCCAACTAGACATGGAGCCATTGATCACTACCCGTTGAGCCCGACCATCTAGCCAGTTTTCTATCCACCCTACCGTCCATTCATCCAGCCTATACTTCTTTAACTTGCTGGCAAGAATACTGTGGGAGACTGTATCAAAAGCTTTGCTAAAGTCAAGAAATAGCACATCCACTGCTTTCCCCTCATCCACAGAGCCAGTTATCTCATCATAGAAGGCAATTAGGTTAGTCAGGCATGACTTGCCCGTGGTGAATCCATGCTGACTGTTCCTGATCACTTTCCTCTCCTTTAAGTGGTTCAGAATTGATTCTTTGAGGACCTGCTCCATGATTTTTCCAGGGACTGAGGTGAGACTGACTGGCCTGTAGTTCCCCGGATCTTCCTTCTTCCCTTTTTTAAAGATGGGCACTACATTAGCTTTTTTTCCAGTCATCCGGGACCTCCCCCGATTGCCATGATTTGTCAAAGATAATGGCCAATGGCTCTGCAATCACATCGGCCAACTCCTTTAGCACCCTCGGATGCAGTGCATCCAGCCCCATGGACTTGTGCTCGTCCAGCTTTTCTAAATAGTCCCGAACTACTTCTTTCTCCACAGAGGGCTGGTCACCTCCTCCCCATACCGTGCTGCAGAGTGCAGCCGTCTGAGAGCTGACCTTGTCTGTGAAGACCGAGGCAAAAAAAGCATTGAGTACACTAGCTTTCTCCACATCCTCTGTCACTAGGTTCCCTCCCTCATTCAGCAAGGGGCCCACACTTTCCTTGACTTTCTTCTTGTTGCTAACATACCTGAAGAAACGCTTCTTGTTACTCCTAACATCTCTGGCTAGCTGCAACTCCAAGTGTGATTTGGCCTTCCTAATTTCACTCCTGCATGCCTGAGCAATATTTTTATACTCCTTCCATTTGTTATATATTATAGTTAACAGCTGCTTTCACTTTTTTTAACCAGCACAGTCTTCTTCCTCAGTTGTGGGATTGTGGCATTTTGGGCATCTGCTAAGATGTTCTTAAATGATTCCTAATTATCATTTGCATTTTTCTGATTAAATTCTTCCTCCCAGCTGATTCGGCTCATAATTGTTTTCAACTTTGTGAAATTGGCCCTATTAAACACCAAGTGTGTGTGTGTTTTTTTAATATCGATCGATCCATCCATCTATCTATAATAGTGCGGGATGACTGTCAGAAAATTGCAGGTGAGTTACAAAGAAGCCATGGAAAGTCTGGAAAAGTAGTAATGGAATTTATTATTTGGGGTAATTTGGAAAAGGGTAGACAACAGGAGCCCATGGCTGAGAGCGGGGGCTCCTGCGGTCGGCAGCCTGGGGCTGAGAGCAGGAGCCCAGGGATGACAGTGGCAGCCCAGGACTGAGAGCGGGGACTCCTGCGGTCAGCAGCCTGGAGCTGAGAGCGGCGGCTCCTACGGTTGGTAGCCCGGGGCTGAGAGCATGACCCATGGATGACAATGGCCACCAGGTTCTGAGAGCGGGGGCTTCTGCTGTCAAAATTGCAGTAGAAGCCTAATGTTGTGGGATCTGCAATTTCTGTAATATAGCAAATTAAGTAGGGATATATATAAACTTTTAGTTCTGTGATCAGTTCCTCTTTATCTGCTAGGACAAGGTCTAATAATTCTTCCGTTTTGGCTGCAACACTTTCTGAGTTTGGAAATTGTCATCTATAATGCCATATAATGTCCATCTATAATTTAGCAATGCCAAGAATGTTGTAGTACTGGCAGTATGAGCCTCTAGCGTATGTTACTCAAATTGGAGTCCCCCATGATGATGCAGGTTTTTTCCTACATGTTGTAGATAGATGCATAATAGTGTGGTCATTCTATGCCCTACTGTGATTTGGTGGTCTGTAGTTGACACCAACTAGTACCTATCTCATGCTTAATCTGTTAGGACATCGATCTATAAGCTTTCAGGATAATTTTATTCCAAGTTATCAGGTTCCAAGTTGGAAACAGGTAATGCCTTTTTTGACATAGAGGGCCATACCACCTTCTCTTTTGCCCACTCGATCCTTTCTAAATAGATTGTAACCATTGATTTTAACATTTCAGTTGTGTGAATCATTCCACCACGTTTCAATAATTTTAACTAGATCAAATTTATGCTCTTGTTTAACACTAATATTAGGAGCCTGGGTATCAGCAGTTCAAGAATTTCCTCTCCATGTCCTTTAGTTCCTTGATTAATTTTCTTCTCAACATTTCAGTTTTGTGCTAACTGAGAACTCGTATCTTTCACCTTTTTACCCTCTCCATATGCTGTTAGTTTAACCCCTCCTGACTAGTCTAGCCAGCCTGTCCCCAAGGAGATTGGTCCTCCTTCTACTGAGGTGGAGGCCATCCTAACTATACAGCCCCCTCTCCCCATAGAAGGTGGACCAATGTTCCACAAAACCAAAGCCCTCCACTCTACACCACTTAGCCAATGATTCACTTCCAGAATCTTCTGACTTCAGTCTGACGTTGCTAGAGGGAAGGAGATGAGGCAAATGGTGAGGGACTGAATTCCTGTCTATATATCAGTGTGAACATCTCTTTCAAGCGAAGCCTAAGGCTGATTTTTACCCTGGCTTTAGGGTTCTAAGGCTTCATACCCAGAACTCCTGATTCGTGGTGCTAGGAGGGGTAATGTACAATCTTGCCATTATTGGTGCAAGAGCTTTTCCTATCCATCTGGAACAGCCTCCTTTATGTGTTTAACTTCAGTATCTCCACCATCCTTGGCTCTGGGGTCTGAATGTGTCTCCTTTCTCCTCTATTTAAAAATAGAATTCACTTTGAGGGGACAGTGTATAAAAGAAGCTACTGAAAAACAAACAAAATAAAATTAGGGTTGAGAAACTTATATTGATAGGGAGCAACTATGATAAATATTGGATGAGTGGGTGGAGTTGCAGCAGGAGACTAGGATGAGATTGCTGTGGCTCTGGGATGGATATCGGAAGAGTGATTTACAGTAATAAATGTCATCACTTCCAAATGCCGTTGCCTCCAAATCAGATTCTGTTCTTGCTTCTGTCTCCAACCTTCCTTGCAATTTATAAAAATAGCTAACACCCATCCTATTAGCGGCCTTGTGATGAGCTATTCCAAGGGTGAGTTCCTGTGCTACTGCTAAGCACAAATCCCTGAGCTCTAGCCTTGATAAGAGCTGCTCTGAGCATTTCTGTGATAGGAACCTTCCAAGCTCAAGTATAGGAGAGGGCGGCTTCTCTTGTGGAGGGGACCACCACAGCCATTCAGGCATTATCCCCTTGCTGGAAGAAGGAATCAAAGCTCCCTGGAAGAGAGGGTGTGGGGGATGGGGAGGTTCCATGCAATTGGCTAATAGTTTGGCCTTAATTCCCTGACATTCTCTCCATTTGCCCTGGGTGCCAGGCAGTGACAGCTTGCGGGCAGCTGGCCAAGCTGTGAAAGGAAGAATGTGTGAGGCCTTCAGTTTTCACATGCTTTATCAAACTGCAAAGAATAGTGTTAGATTTAACCAGCATCATACAGGCCAGGAGAATGGGGATGCTAACCTTAACTCCTGAAGTGCTGGATGTGTGAGGAGGAATTGGTCTGGCAGGACCATATAAATGAGGTTCTGAGCAGGAGGAGCAGGTCTGATGGGAGAGCTGTGAACAGAGGAGGTGAAGGGTATTCAGTCTCTGACCAATGAACTGAATGGTTTCCACTGTACCTCTCTTGTGAGGAAAGGTGACAGTCCCTGGGATGGACATTGCTGGACAGCTTTGTATGAAGATGCAGGAGTGGTGAGATGAAAAGGACCCTTTCCCTTCCCCACTTGTCTCCTCGGTGTCAGTCTGGTCAGTAGGAAGTGGTATACTGTGATGGGGGTGTTGCAGGAGAGTCCCTTAGAAGGGACTGAATGGGTGGTTGATAAGAGTAATCACAAGGCAGTGCGTCAAACCACCCCACTCTCCTCGTAGCATTTTGCTTGTGGTGAAGAGAAGAGTGACCTTGACCCCATGTGTGGTGTTTGTAAGATATGAGGAAGTGCGAGCCTTTGAATCTGTGCCTTTGTTAGAGCTGTCAACCCCTTGGTGAAGGAAACTGTTAGTGATACAGCCACTGCACTGTCTTGGAGCTGTATGCATCTCTATGGAGTGCTTCCAGACAGCGTGGAGAGAGTTAAGTACTTGTCAGTTGTTACTGGAGTAGCCTGCCTCACTGGTAGTGGCTCCATTCCCACGGCTTTTCCTTTCTGACTAGGGCTGGGGGAGGGAAATACTTTCTGGAATGATGCTAAATTATCCTGAAGTCAGAGAACAGCCCCAGCCCTCTCTAGCTTTGCTCACTGGACTGGGAGAAATCTGAGCTAATGGATGCTGTGTTGAGATTGCCAGCCAAGGTTGGTTTATATCATTGTTCATTCAACAGCCTTCAGTGAAGTGCTTTTGTTGCGGAATAAGCAAAGGTTAGAGATACTTCCTTTCCTAAGGCAGAGAATGAGAGGGTTTTCAGGGTGTCAGATCCCTGCCTAGGTAGATTGGAACTAACTTACTTTTCAGCTGGAAACATGCTACCAGTGCATGGTGGGAAGTTCCATCCCAGCACTTCCATACACAGTTCACACCACAGATCAATATAAGGCTCATCTGGCTGGGTCAGTGCTGTGTTTGAAGAAGCATTGTTTACTAGAGAATGTGCAAGTCCCTCAACTGCGTGAGACACATTCCTAACTACAAAATAGAGTATCCTTCATTCCTTAATGCAGATTCCGCCATATCCCTTCACCTCCTTTCAAACCATTTTCTGGGGTGGTGATCAAGAATTTTGAAATCACTTGGAGCTGGGCGAGTCTGACAGAAGTTTAGTTGAGGAGGAAAGATAGGTGGGAGGGAGTTAAAGTACAGCAGGCATCAGAATTTCAGGCTCAGTTTAGGTGGGCAGTTTTCAGGGTGGATAAAAATCAGATTTTTTTTAAAATTGAATTTTTAAAATTTAAATCAAATTTTTTTATACGTTTTTCCTCAAAAAGCAATTTATCTAAAGATAGATACATTATAGCTCAAAGATATCTCATCATGGAATAGGGATTATAAATTCTAATTCTATAATATGAGACAATATATTCATGTAATGTTTAAGAAAAGTTTTGTAAATGAGTTTCAATAGTTCATGGATTTAGGGACCCAATTTTATGAGGTTCCAGGGGCTTCTGTATAGATTATTTAGGTTAATCTTTCTATCTGCCCAATGGGACTCAGTGTTCAGTCTAGAAGATACCATCAGAGATGCTTAGTTTTGCAGTTCTCAAACTGTGGATTTGTGTCTCCAGAGATAACGTGCTTGTTAACAGCAAAAATGTTTTAAAATAAATCAATAAATAATATATAGAGGTGAGAAATAACAGACAACCCTATTGTCTCTCTGAAAATGTGTGTACACAGTCAATTCCATACCTCTCTCTAAAAGTGCAAAGTTTCAAAAAGTTCAGTGAGTAGAAGATTGTTGGGGGTGGAATAGATCTGGACAAGGAGAAGCAGTCTGGAGATAAATGTGAGAAGGGAGGGACAGGCAGTAGAAATAAAAGTGAAACTGTTTGAACAGCATATTTCAGAAGTCTTGAGGTCTTTCTGAGTGTAGCCTTCATTGATTTGATCTACCATACCATTCTCTCACTAGAAGGGAAAACCTATAATGGCAGCAGGCCATAAGAGACACCCAGTTTGGGAATATTTTAATGAAGTTCCTCTACCTGTGGGTAAGACAGGCATGTGTGCAAAATGCAAACAGTGCAACACAGAAATGCAAGGCCTGGTTGCCCGAATAAAACAACATCATGAGAAGTGTTCCTTCTCAAGAGGAAGCTGCGTTGAACATGATGAAAGGAACATATCTGAACATGCAGGATCTTCAGGTTGGTAAACTTTTTTTATTTCATACTTCTTTCTTAAGGACTACCTGTCTTCCTTCTGGACTATTATTGAATTATCATGTTTGAGCAAAAAATATAGTTGTTACTCTATGGTACTATCATTTTAGATGCAGTTGTGATAAAAAATAAATAGCTGAAATAGGCAGATCTTCCTTTTACAATTTCACCTTTAAAGTAGTACTGAGTGTCAGTGAATGAGCAATGGAGAATACTAAATTAGCAGTATGGTAATAATAATTAAATAATTGCATTGACTTCTTTTGTTTAGGAGAATCCATCCTCAACATACAGGATTCTGAAGACTATCCACCTTCAAGATCACCATCATTTTCTATAGTTTCACAGTTATCTGCCAATGGTAGTGTTTCAGTCACATCATGTATGTCACATAGCCACAGTATATCACCTAAAAAATCTTGTTGCTTCTACAGATCCAGACTAACACGGCTACCCCTCTGATACTTAAAAAATCTCAATCATCCAGAAACAACCATAGATAAATTTGTGATAAGAACCACCAGATTACAAAAAGAGGTAATTTATGAAAAAAAATTGCCTAGTTTGTTTATGCAACAAACTCTCCGTTCCATATGATTGAGAACCCACACTTCATTAACATGGTTCAGTCATTAAGACCAGGATACAGTCCACCCAACAGAGCAGATGTCGCAGGCAAATTGCTGGATAAAGTGTATGAAAGAGAAATTGAGCAGTGTACAAAAGGTCTAGAGGGTGAAATTGTTAACCTGAGTCTTGATGGATGGAGCAATGTCCACAATGATCCTGCTGTATATGCTTGTGTGACAGAATAAGGGAATGTCTTCCTTACAGAAACAATTGATACATTAGGAAATGCACACACAGCAGAATACTTACAAGAAGTAGCAGTAAAAGCTATAACAAACTGGAAAAAAAATTCAGATGTCTAGTATGCAGCTTGGTCACAGACAACGCTGCAAATTTATCTAAGGCTACATCCACACTACCCGCCCGATTCGGCGGGTAGCGATCGATGTTCTGGGATCGATTTATCGTGCCTCGTCTAGACGCGATAAATCGATCCCAGAAGCGCTCCCCGCCGACTCTGGAACTCCAGCTCTGCGTGAGGAGTAAGCGGAGTCGACGGGGGAGCCTGCCTGCTGCAGTGTGGAGCAGCGCTAAGTGCTTTTGAAATCGATCTAAGATATTCGACTTCAGCTACGTTATTCACATAGCTGAAGTTACGTATCTTAGATCGATTTCCCCCCCTAGTGTGGACCAGCCCTAAGATGAGAAGAAATTATTTAGCAGAGAGTCCCAAGCTAATAACATATGGTTGCAGTACTCATTTGATGCACCTCCTAGCCAAAGACTTCAGTGTTCCAGCAATAAAGGCTAATGTTGAAATTGCAAAATACTTCCGTAACAACCACTTTGCAGCAGCTGCTCTGGAAAAAAAAGTGGGAGGAACCAAGCTAACTCTCCCACAAGACGTGTGATGGAACTCAGTAGTGGACTGTTTTGAGCACTATTATCAAGAACTGGCCTAATGTGATGACAGTTTGTGAACAAAATCATGAAAAAAATAGATGGCACTGTCACAGCCAAAGGTCTCAACATTGGGCTTAAGAGAAACGTTGAACACATGCTGAGTACCCTGAAGCCTATTTCTGTAGCCTTGAACAAAATACAGGGAAATAGCTGTTTTATTGCTGACGCTGTTGAAATTTGGAAGGAACTGAGTGAGATCTTAAAAAGAGAAATATGCAATGACAGAGTTAAATTACAAGAATTAAAAAAACTGAGTGGGACAAGAACCATCTCCAGCTCATTTTCTTGCAAATATTCTCAATACTCAGTACCAGGGTCAAACCTTAACTGCTGAAGAAGAGTTGTCTGTGACATGGACATCCAGCAATCATCCCTCCATAATGCCAACTATAATAAACTTCAGAGCTAAGGGTGAACCATTCAAGAAATATGTTTGCTGCTGATGTTTTAAAGAGAGTCACACCAGTGAACTGGTGGAAGTCACTTAAGCACTTGGATTCAGAGGCTGTTGAAGTGATAATCTCACTTTTAACAGCAGTAGCTTCTTCTGCCTGTGTAGAAAGAATATTTTCTTCCTTTGGACTAATTCATTCCAAATTGAGAAATTGTTTGGGACCTGAAAAAGCAGGAAAGCTTGTTTTTCTTTTCCAGATTTTGAACAAATGGGAAAATGAAAGTGAAGACGACTGAGTTAGCTGCAGAAGTCAATATTTTAAGTTTCTCATGTTGACCTGGCTGACATAGTTGATTTAATTTTTTTTAAAATATTTCATTTAACTATTTTAGGTAAAAACAATTTTAACAAAAACAAACCTGATTTTAAAAAACTTGAATGTTTAACTAAATTCAAAAGTTCATATGCTTTTTTTTGTTAAAATATTATGTTTGCTGTTGAAGAATAAAATCCAGAATACATAATGTTGTTGTTTTAGTTAAATAAAGCAATTTAAATGTCTGTCTGGTGATATTCTCATCCTAATACAGCATAGCAAGAAAATCCTCCATATATTAATGATTAACCTGTTGAATTGGAGATAGTTCACCTCTCAGTGACTTCATAAATATCTGCTTCAGTTACCCTTGGCAAATGAAATAATCAAACAATCATTCATTTTCTGATATAGCTGTAAAACTAATCTGAAAAGTTTTTTCAAAATAAATCACTTTAAAAACGTATAGTGTGTACCTTCTAAAAATAAAACCTACATCTATCTCTGAGTTGTGAAGAATATGTATTAAGGTTATAACAACCAACAAGAATGCACTTTTATGTAGAAATCCATGATTAAATCGAGTCGTCTTGACTAGTGATTTAAATCATGATTTAAATCAAATCCACCCATGCACTTTTGGAATCTTAAATAAGGATAGGTAAGATGCAAACTAGAGGGGAGCTTGCTCATGCATTACAGGGGTCTTCATTTTCCTCTTAAGCATTCAGCATTGTCCACTGTGGCTGGAGCAAGAGATTGAAGTCTTGGGTTGTTGTGGTCTGGCTTTTCATAGGGTGGAAGCTGACGCACAAAACAGAGGCCACCTCCCATATTAGATGTCGGTGGGACCTCACTGTATTAGCTGCCTCAGGGAGTTTGGATTTCATAGATTCTATGGCCATAAAGGACCATTGTATTCATTTAGTCTGACCTCCTGTATAACATAGGCCATAGAGCTTCTCCAAAATAATTCCTAGAGAAGATCTTAAAATAAATAAATAAATAAATCCAATCTTGATTTAAAAATGGTCAGCAATGGAGACTCCATCACAACCCTTGGTAAATTGTACCATGGTTAATTACGCTAACCATTAAAAACTTCCACCTTATGTACAGTCTGAATTTGTCTAGGATCGTGTTATATCTTTCTCTGCTAGATTGAAGAGCCCATTATCAAATATTTGTTCCCCTTATAAGTACTTAGACTATAATCAAGTCACCCTTCAACCTTCTCTTTGTTAAGCTAAATAGGTTGATCTCCTTTAATCTATCACTATAAGGAATGTTTTCTAATCCTTTAATCATTTCCATGCCTCTTTTCTGAACCCTCTTCAATTTATCAACATCCTTCTTGAATTGTGGACACCAGAACTGAACACAGTATTCAAGCAGCAGTCGCACAAGTGCTAAACACGGAGGTAAAATTACCTTTATACACCTATTTGAGATTCCCCGGTTTATGCATCCAAGGATTGCATTAGCCCTTTTGGCCACAGCATCACAGTGGGAGCTCATGTTCAGCTTACTATCCACCACGATCCCCAAATCTTTCTCAGAGTTACTGCATCCCAGGATAGAGTCCCCCATCCAGTAAGTATGGCCTACATTCTTTGTTCCTAGAGGTATACATTTTTGTTTAGCCTAATTAAAAAACACATTGTTTATTTGCGCCCAGTTTACCAAGTGATCTGGATTTGCTCTGAATCAGTAACCTGTCTTCATTATTTATCACTCCCCAATTTTTGTGTCATCTGAAAACTTTTAGTGATGATTTTGTTTTCCTCCAGGTCATTAATAAAAATGGTATAGTGTAAGGCAAAGAACCGATCCCAGCAGGACCCCAATGGAAACATACCCACTTGATGACAATTCCCTGTTTACAGTTGCATTTTGAGACCTCTCAGCCAGTTTTTAATCCATCTGTTTGCGATGTTAATTTTATATCGTTCTAGTTTATTATTCAAGCTGTCATGCTGCACCAAGTCAAATGCCTTAGAGAAGTCTAATACACTATGTCAACACTATTACCTTTATCAATTAAATTTGTAATATCAAAAAAAATCAAATTAGTTTGACAGAATCTTTTCCATAAACCCATATCGATTTGTATTAATTACATTACCCTCCTTTAGTTCATTATTAATCAAGTCCTGTATCAGCTGCTCCATAATCTTGATGGGGATCAATATCAAGCTGACCAGCCTATAATTACCCAAGTCCTCCTGTTTAACCTTTTTAAACATTGGTACATTAGCTTTCTTCCAGTCTTCTGGAGCTTTCCCAGTATTCCAAGATTTACTGAAAATCAACAGTAATGGTCTAGCAAGCGCCTCAGCCAGCTCTTTTAAAACTCTTGAATGCAAGTTATCTGGACCTGCTGATTTATAAAATGTCTAACTTTTGGTAGCTTCTGTTTAACATCCCCCGTAGATACTAGTGAACTAGAAAGAGTGTTTTCATCACCATATAATGAGACTATATCATCTGTTCCCCTTCAGAAATGTATGTTGAATACTTCTGCTTTTTCTGCATTATTAATAATTCTACTATTTCTATCTAGTAATGGACCAATCCCATTGTCAGGATTCTTTTAGCTCCCAATATAGTTAAACTCCTTATTATCCTTAATTCTGCTGTCCATGGACTTCTCCTTGTGTCCTTTTGCTTCCATTATCAATTTTCTACAGTTCCTAGCTTCTGATTTATGTTCATTACTGTCCACGTCTTCTTTCTTCCATTTGTTATATTTTTATTTTTATTTTTTTTACAGCTGCCTTCACTTTGCCTCAAAACCAGGCAGCACAGCCCTCCTTCCTCAGTTGTGGGTTTGTGGCTTTTTGGACATCTGGTAATATGTTCTTAAATTATTCCTAATTATCATTCACATTTTTCTGATTAAATGCTTCCTCCTAACTGATTTCAGCTTTGAAACTGGTCCTATTAAAGCACCAAGTGTGTGTATATATTACTGGTCAGAACTTCATTCTGCTTGCACATTAGAAATGTGATCAAGTCATGATTGCTTGTACCTAAATTACCATTAACTTTTAATTCTGCGATCAGTTCCTCTTTATCTGCTAGGACAAGGTCTAATAAAGAATTCCTCTGTTTTGGCTGCAACACTTTTTGAGTTTGGAAATTGTCATCTATAATGTTTAGCAATGCCAAGGATGTTGTGGTACTGGCAGCATGAGCCCTCTAACATATGTCACTCAAATTGAAGTTGCCCATGATTATGCAGGTTTTTTTCCTACATTTTGTAGATAGGTGCATAATGAAGTGGTCATCCTGTTCCGTACTGTGATTTGGTGGTCTGTAACAGACACCAACAAGTACCCCATCTCATGTTTAATCTGTTAGGACATTGGTCCATAAGCATTCAGGATAATTTTCTTCTTAGGGTAGGTCTACACTTACCGGCTGGATCGGAGGCGTCGGATCGATGTTCTGGGTTCGATTTATCGCGTCTTGTCTAGACGCGATAAATCGAACCAGGAAGTGCTCCCCCGTCGACGCTGGTAATCCAGCTCGACGAACGGAGTAGGCAGAGTCGACGGGGGAGCCTGCGCGCCGCGTGTGGACCCCGGGTAAGTACGTTTTCATTCAAACTAAGATAGTTCGACTTCAGCTACGTTATTCACGTAGCTGAAGTTGCGTATTTTAGTTCGAATTGGAGGGTTAGTGTAGACCAGCCCTTAGTTATCAGTGACTCAGAAAGAAGGTATTGTTATTTTTGACATTAAGGGCCACTCCCCCTTCCTTTTTGCCTACTCAATCCTTTTTAAATAGGTTGTAACCATTGATTTTAACATTTCAGTTGTGTGAATCATCCCACCATGTTTCAGTAATATCAACTAGATCAAATTTATGCTCATAAAAGAGCAATTTCAATTCTTGTTTGCAACCCAGTCTCCTAGCATTGGTGTATAAAAGAATGTCTTTTTTTCATGTCCTTTGGGTCCTTGATTAATATTGTTCTAAACATCTTGGTTTTATGCAGAGTTCTCCTATCTTTCCTTATTACCCTCCCTTCTGACTAGCATTTTGTGTTCATGCTTCATATGCTTGCTTTTGTATAGTGAATGGAGCATGTAACTTAGTAGAAGAGGATGGGACACAACTGTGCATGTTCTAGTTTTGAATATTAGTGCTTGTCAGTGTCCTCACGGTATTGTGTTTTCTCCTTGAGCTGTTTCATAACCATGGGGGTAAGTGTTGTGAGAGAGGCTGTGGGCCTGACCTGTAATCCTTGGGGAATAGCTGTTTAAGGGAACATCTAGAATAGATTGAACTGAACGAATTCCAGGCTGCACAACTCTGAGCTAATCTCCCAGAGACAGAGACATTACTCACTAATCAGGAATGTGTGTGTACTTTTCCTAATGAGAATAAAACATTTTATCCCTGTTTGTTAGAAGAAAGTTAGGGTGTACTGTTACTATGCCACTCCTGAGGACACAGTTGGGGATGTCTTCTGTACCCGTGGTTGAAAACGTGAATTGGACCGCTAGGCAAAATCTTGCCCTGGCAAGAAATAGACTCCGTTGTTTTCCTGGACTTTGTGCAGCTGGCCCAACCTGGTTTTCTCTAGGGGAAAGAGCCCACGGCAGGGCCCAAGGGCAGAGAAGGTTTCATTTACTGAAGAAAATAATAGTCTTCAAATTTTATGTTGTCTGTTTTTTCCAGGTTGAGGTGCGTTGATCAATACGAGAAATGAAGGTGTGTCAAGGCCGCCCAGAGTCCAAATGGTAAGTGGAAAGCATCGGGATTCTGTACTATGCCACTCTATAGACTAATGCTACAACTCAGGTTCTAGGGGATGGTCTCACCATTCATGTTTCTGATTATCTTAGTCTGATTAGTGGAATGGCCATCAGGTCTCTCAGCTCCTTTGTAGTGTCTGTTTCATGCCAAACACATCAGGACTAATCGTTGCAGCTGAGTTTCTGTTTAGCTGGACTAGTGGGTTTTCCAAGCGCATTTGTGTGTGTGTACCCTTCATAAATAGAAACATTCACTAACACTTTAGTTTGATCAATGCTCTTTCCCCATTTCATCTTCCCATCTCTGTACTGGCTCTTCTTCCCAGCAACCACTTCCTCCTTTCCTAGGATTTGGTATATGATTTATGAACGAAAGCGGTACCCAGACCTACTCTGTGTCTTGCTTAGTGCCAGAAGTCTCTTTGCACCTCAGATTCTGAAGCTTGTTTCTTGAAGTGTTGGAATGTAACAACTAACTTTTTTAAAGTAGAAACTGCCGCACAGGTGGATGGTTTTAACCTACAAAAAATGGAGCTTTCACAGGACGCAGGCCAGCAAATATCAGACAAACTCCTACTTTCCTTGCTGTGATTTATGCCAAGGCTGGGCCAGACAATGCTGCCAAATATGCAGCCTCAGGGAGCCTCACTCCTGGAACAGGTAGAGATGCTAGTGTGATGTTTGCTGCTTGTACTCCATTGCCATGTGTTGTGTGGTGTGAGCTGCTTTGTGCTTGCTGAGCTCTGTGGTGTTAATATCTTAAGCCCCAAGGGAAGCTGATGTCTCCCTAAGGCCAGATGTTTTTGCTCTCCTGTTCAGCAGGAAACCTCCACCTCCCTACCCTGTGGGAGCAGCTCCCTCCCAGTTAGAGCAGAACAATTTGGGGTAGGTGAGTGTGAAGTCTGGATACCAAATTGTGGCTATTACAGCTGAGAGCACCAACTGAATGGCTTTGCAAGGGCCATGAACTGGATCTTTCTTCCATCCCTTCCTATCCCTTGACTTTCCTGTGAGTAGTGCAGCTAGCAGACCCCTGACTGTCATCTATTAGACTTCCCTTCTTCTAGGGAAACCCCTGACACGGGGTGCTCACTAAATGAAATTCATGGTGGGATGATGCACACAGAAAGGGGTGTTGTTTTGGAGCATGAAGAATGTGCATGAAGGAGCCTTATATCAGGAGGCCGGCAGAAGGCTATTTACTGTACACCTAGCTACTATGGTGAGAGTACCACTAAAATAAATTCAGAGACCATAGTGAGGGCAGCAGTCTATAAGCCCATCTCTTTCAGGAGTACAGTATATTTTGTCTTGTTCCATCTAAGCAATAACACTGAGTAAAGTCTTGGATGATAAAGATCAAGTGGTAGGAAAATGTATTTGGGATGACATATCCAAAAAAATAAATCCTAATATAATCACCAAGATTGGGGGATCTGGCTTTGCTCAGCTTTGTTATACCATTGAGCAGTGCAAATAAAACCGAGAGAGAGCAGGCTGGACACTAAACCAAAATGTCAAAGATTGTTTTAAATAGAGAATAAATAAATAACAGATTATTTAGCTATAGAAGGTTAGCTTTTCTGGACCTATAATCATATGCAGCATAGAAATAAAGGAATACATACAGAGGACAGAAGCCTGTCAGTATCCAGAATCTCCCTGATATTGCAGGAAATGTTAACTGTAGGAGACACCCATCTGATCCTACCAAATGATCTGTGGTCAGTGCTCCAATGGAAGAGGAAAATGCCCTTGTTTTCTGCCAGCATGTGCTTAGGGAAAATTCTTTCCTGAACCTATAACTTAGCATTGCTTTCAGCTCTGTACTTGGGAGCACTAATTACCATGGTTAAATCATCTCCTTTACGTACCCTGAGTTATCACTCGTATCCAAGCAACGGTCCACTATACTCTGACTCTCCAGTAGTAAATATTTTGCCAGTGTCTCCTGGGAGAAAGGCTGTCACTCCCCTCCCTCCATTTCTCTGTGATGGTTGGGGGAGAGGAGAGAGGTCCTGTGCACTTAAACTTTATTGTTAAAAATTTCCAGTAGAGCCAACCTGTTTTCCCGCTGAATAAAAGTAAATCCAAAACTACTGCACTGCTCCCCGTAAGGTCCTTGCACTCTGCAGGAGCCACCTGCAAACTGTCATCACCTCATCTCCTATCCTAGAAGTTAGATTGGGAGTACTGATTGGGCTATCTACTAATCTCCTCACCTCCCTGGACCCCAGACAGCATGAAGGATGCCATTTTGAAGAGCACTGTACATGTGAGGTCACACTGCATGGAGGATGCCTCTGCACAGCATGACCTCATATGTATTGGGAGTGCTATGTTGAGGATGCTCTACCATTTTGTAGAGCAGAATAGTATCCTCCATCCATCATGATCTCGTATGCTCCATAAATGTGAGATCACGCTGAGCGGAGCTAAGTGGCATCCTCTACATACTAGGGATTGACACAACTCCATATGCTGATGGCGCGTCCCCATTTGGCATCACTACCCACAGTTTGGGAACCAATGCCCTACTGTCTCAGGAAAAGATCTAGCAGTCAGTGAAGGTGTCTGCTGACTGCCCTGTGATGGTTCAGAGAAGTGGGTGGGTTGGTTGGTTGTTTTTTTTGTTTGTTAAATGAGGGGAGAGAGGAAGGGAAAATGGCTTTGGATATAATAAATCGGTGTTACAACTGTCCTGTGAATACTGCTTTCACATCTTTGGATGAGTTGTCATAAAAAAGACACAGAAGAACTAGAGAAGGTCTAGAGCAGTGCAGTAAAAATGATTACAGGCAGCAGAGTGGGTTGGTCCATATGAAATGGGATTAAAATCACCATTGTTGTGTAGTTTAGAAAGAAGAATAGAAGGAGATAAGGTAGGTTGGTTTATTTATTTGAGATCTAAAGGCTAGTTGGGATCTTGTTTTATTCTTTCCAGTAATACAAGCGCAAGAGGGAACTTGAAGGCACCAAATTTAAGATTTCATACTTTTTGTACTCCTCATACAGTTAATCTCTGGAATTTTGTGCTCCAGAGCATAGAGGCAAATAGTTTGATTCAGAAAAGGGTTACATTATTTATATGAATAAAAGCAGCAACACTAATTAGGATAAAAATTACAGATTTCTGATCCACGTGCTTCAAGATGTTAACACATTGCCAGGTGTTCTCAGAAAGGAATTTCCCCCATAATATAGGTTTACATATTATAGTACTTTTTGCTCTTTTGAGATTTCTGATATTGGCCACTCTTGGAGAAGGGAGATTGGTCTAGTTGTCAATGTTCAAGAGACCTGGAAAACTTCAGTTCTGAAAAGCTTTTAAAACATTTTATCTTATGAAATATTTAAAAGTCCACAAAACTGCCCACTTCTGCAGAAAGTGCAGACTTTCCTGAACTCATTGGCTGGTTCCAGTGAGATTCTGTGGCTGCTGTGGCATGGCATCCCCAGAAAAGTACATGCTTGTGTGCCACTTAGGATAGCTCTCAGGCTCCTGTTCCATCTCAGAGCTGGAAGGACCTTGAAAGCTCATCGAGTCCAGTCCCCGGCCTTCACTAGCAGGATCAAGTACTGTCCCTGACAGATTTTGCCCCAGATCCTTAAACGGCCCCTTCAAAGATTGAACTCACGACCCTGGGTTTAGCAGGATAATGCTCAAACCACTGAGCTATTCCTTCCCTCCTCCTCCTCCCTCCCCCCCCCCCTCCCCCCCCCCCCCCCCCCAAACATGTCTGGATATGAGTGATCTAAACCAGGTAGGTTTGAGGTTTCACTAAGTATCTGCTGAATATTCTTTCTCTGTTGGTTTATTTGGAGTATTCAGTACAGAATTGTAATTTAGATTGGCTTTGTAAATCATTTTTAAAGAATAATGGAGAGCCTGATTCTCATTTACCCTAGGGCCACTATACACTACTCTTGCTGTGTAAATGTAATTATTCAAGCAGTGTAAAGGGGCCTTAGTGTAAATAAGAACTGGGCCCCACATCCCTGGAAAAACCACAGGGATTTGCTTGTGCCATGTGGAGAGGTTGCCCATCCAGAAGATGAGCAGGGTAGTTTTATATAGATCTTGAAGCTGTAAGAACTTTCAAATACCATATGCTTTTTATAAAGGTCACGAAAGAAAGTAGTTAACACCAGTGATAGGTGTATTTCAAACCTTGGGTGTTAGCATGTTAGTGGAAGTGAAAGTGAAAATCTTTGTTTTGAGTGGAAGATGGAGGGGAAGTCAAGAGTCCTGGTCCATACTGCAAAAAACTCACGCAGCTCGGGAAGACAGTGTTGAGGCGAGTACTCTGGCAGAGAAGAATTGTGGGACGCTCTTTTCCACTGCAAAATGTTCTGAGCTGTTATAACCCGCTTTCTAACAAGAATTGCTACTTAGAAGACGGACCATCTCATACAATGCAAGTTCAAGTGCATTCTTATTACTCATACCCTGAACACTGAAAAACAAAAATGGAATAAAATCTTGTTTGCGTCAAATACTGTGTGTCTGTTCAAAAGGGTTCATTTATCTGGCAGTGCCTATCTCATTATTAAATTACAGTTGCATCTGAATTGAGCTGAGATGTATAGCAAGACATGGTTCCTATTCCAAACAGCTTGCAATTTAAAAGGTTAAACCTAAATAAGGCCACATTTTTTAAAAGGGCTCAGCACACTGGGAGTATGTTGAGTGCTGAGGACTTGTGAAAATCTAACCCTTATTTAGGTGCCTGAATAGAAGCTGAAATTATCTCAAAAATCTGGTCCTGAGCTCTTTTGAAAATCTAATCCCATGTAGTGTGTGATGAGGGAGGAGAAGGGGTACAGCATTCAAGCAGAATGGCCAGGGTGAATAATAAACATATGTTGTATGGCACAAACATCTGTATAGGAAGCAATTTCTAGTGTTGTCTAGTCTGTTACCTGTAGTGTGCAGGATCAATTTTACTCCTAAAACATGTTTGCAAATGGGTGTTATTTCTTGATCCCAAATATTTCCATTTCAGAGGATTCCATAACCTCCCTTGGCAGCTTGATCCATTGCAGAACTGTCCCTATTTCTAGATAATAGATACCAATACTTGTAAATGTCTTGCAGCAGGGGCATGTGTCTAAGCTGGGGTCTGGGACCAGTGGAACCCCAGCTACGTGGGTGTTCTGTGTACATCTCATTAATTTTAGATTATTATAATTATTTGAATGTGAACATCTCCAAGTTTGGTGGTTAGATGCTTATCTGAATCTAGAGGGCTCAGGAGAAAATGGCAGGCTCACTCCCTCTCCTTCTGGAGACATCTTCCCCTTTTTCTTCTGGAGAGGAAGGAGTGGAACCGCATAGAGCGTCTGCCTTCTCCCCCAACCTGAGAGCGCATGGGTATTACTTATTGAGGTCCCATTTGTCGTCTTCCTTCTTCCATCACAGTCATGTCTGGAGGTGGTTGATTGAGTCTCGCTGTGGAGGTGCTATGGGGTGTGGGTGGAGAGGAGTGGGACTTCTGCAGCTGCGCAGAGAAGGTTGGAGGATAGTCGGTGCCCCCCCCCCCCTCCCGACTCTTCTCCTTTCCACCCCCTCCCTATCCTCTTATAACCAGTCTGGGTCCAAAACTCACTTTTTTCTTCTGCAGCATTTAGAAGATTCAGTCTTTTCTCCCTCAGTCCTCACAGCTCAAAACCTTACCCATATGTTGCCCATATATCCCAGCCTGATCCCTGCAGCTGCCTCCCTCACACACCCACACTCTACTATCTTAATTTGGCCCCTTTGTATGTGTGCATTATGATTTCACATTTCCTAATTTTTGAGTGCTTGACTCTGCAACTTTAAGGACATTTTCTTAACATAGGTTAGTTTTGTATAGGCTGGTCTGTTAGCATCGCCTTTTCTTAAGGTCGTCTGACACTTCTCCTTAAGACCTAGTTTTCAGTTACTTATAACTATGCCAAATTTTAACTGGGCTAAAATCTTCCATGCCAGGTGTCAGCCTCAGGTTGAATTAAAATAATTTAGCTGTTTTCATGAAGGTGACTAAAGGAAAATGTGGTGTTTTTTCCATGTTAAAAAATCTGACCACTTTTTCACCCCCCTATTCTGTATAGCAGGAAATAGAAATTTGTTGGTGGTGGGGAGCTTTCATTTGTGAGGAAATCTGCCTAACTTTGACCAAGTTATAAGCCTTTGAAAAATCGCAGTTTGCACATGCTCAGTGACTTGCTGTTTGCAGGTAATTCTGCAAAGATTCCATAAGTACCATGCATGCTCCAGCCTGGTTCTGAGCAGGACCTTCCCTGCAGTTACAGTTCTAGGCTGCTGTGGTTTGGATCAGGACCAGGCACTAGCACTGCGGTCAGGAAGCTTCACTCTCTTGTACTCTCAATGACCCCCCACCCACATTGGGCCCAGGTAGTGTGGAGGAGAAAGCTGTATAATTATTTACTCCTGAGGGAATTCTGTGCCACTGTGCATATGCAGAAATTATGTCCCCTGCAGATTTCTTTGCTTCTCTGCAGAAAAATGACTCTTTGATGGGGAAGCAAAGGGAAGCCACAAGAGCAGTCATACGAGGGTAGAGATAGGATACAGAGGGACCTAGACAAATTAGAGGATTGGGCCAAAAGAAATCTGATGAGGTTCAACAAGGACAAGTGCAGAGTCCTGCACTTAGGATGGAAGAATCCCAAGCACTGCTACAGACTGTAGGAAGCTCTGCCAACTCCCCTCCTCCCCCCCCCACCCCCCGGCGTGCTTCCTGCACCCATCACTCCTCAGCTGCAGAGGGAGGGATCACTGTACAGGGAGCTGCTCCCCCATCCACCCAACCCCCATGCATCCAGACCCCCTCATACCCAGATCCTCCTGCCAAGCCTTACTCCCCTCCCCCCTGCACTCCACCCTACTGAGCCCCAACCAGCTGCACTTGGATCCCCACCACACTGAGCCCCGCTCCCCCAGCATCTGGACCCCCACTGAGTTCCCCACACCCAGACCTCCCTTCTGAGCTCTATACCCCCCCACACGCAGGCCCCCCTGCTGAGCCCCAACCACCTTCACCGGGACCCCCCTGCAGAGTCCCATTACCATTGCACCCAGAACCCTCCAACAAGCCCCTGTGCACCCAGTTCCCCCACTGAGCTGCCTGCACACAGATTGTCCCACACAGAACCCTCTCAACTCACACCTATGCCCCCCACACTAAGCCCCTCCACACTTGGATCCAGCCTTGTTGAACTTGCCTGCCCACACCTGTAGCACCTGGCATGGAGGGGCAGGGCCCTGGGGTGTTTCTGGGGCAGGCCTTGCACTGTCAGGGTTGGGTGCAGCCTCACCCCTGAGTTTGTGTCCCAGGGGGGAGCTGCACAGGGATCTCCCACCTCTGTACAGCCAGTGGCCTGTGCTCCCCAATGCCAGGCTGGAGCCTCCACATTTATTTGACAAATAAAATTTGCAGAATTTTGTAGAATTTAAAAATATTGTGCACAGAATGCCACAAGGAGTAATAATTTGAATCCAGAAGAGACGAGTCAGATCTGTGGGGAGGGGTAGATTGTGACAAAGAAGCGGAGAGGGAAGGAAGACTGGGAATCGCTGGGCAAGGAGACTGAGACTGGGAGCCAGAGGAGACTGAGATCTAGGAGGAAACTGGGACCGTGGAAGAAAGAGGGCAGAGACTGGGACTTGGACAGGGAGTGGAGAGGGGTGAGACTAGAACTTGCTGGGCAAGGAGGCTAGCACTGGGATGAGAAGCCTGAGGAGTGGAGAGTTGTATTGGCTAGGTGATGAGAATGGGATTGGGAAAGGAGCCAGATTTTGGGAAAGACACAGGGCTGGAACAGATGAGAGAGGTTGGGGCAAAGAAATCAAACTTGGGGGAATGTGCAGACGAGTCTGTGCCCATTAGAACACACTTCCTTCAGAGCCTGGAATGTAACCAAGATTCCGGAGTGTTTCAGCTTCTCTGCTGTTAGCAGACCTCTGACAGATTCCCATTCCCCTTCTAGTGTTGGTCCACATACACTCTATAGAGCAGGGGTCTCAAACACGTGGCCGGCCCACGGAGTTACTTCCTGCAGCCCGCCATAGGCGCCGACTCCACTGGCAGCCAAGCTCCAAACATTACTGAGTGTTTATATTTTATTAAAACCCCTCTTTGCATTATAGTTTTTAAAAAGTTAATACATTGACATTTAATAGACTACTATATTACTCTTTTTTTTTTTTTTCATTTTTGACTATACTTTTGTATCACTGTATGAAAAGGTTTCAGTGATGCGGCCCTCGGGCCAATTTACTAGTTCTCATGTGGCCCTCGTGGTGATTTGAGTTTGAGACCCCTGCTGTAGAGGATGACAGCCTGTTACTGCTGTCAGTTACTCTGTTAGCTCAAGGGGCAGAGGTCTGTTTGTAGAGCAAAAGGGTCCAACCATGTTGGATAACCCATGTATGTGGTGTCAGTATGATGCCACATAATGGCATTCTTGTTTTTTTTTGTTTACTTTTGTACAACACTCTCCCCCTCTAGGAAATTGTACACAAAAACTATGTTACAATATTGTTGTTAAGGTTGCACGGTCAAGCACTCAAAAGTTAGGAAATGCCTGTGCAACCTTAATTTGTTCTACTTGTGCATGTGAATTATGATTGCAGACTTTAATTACATGATTACATGCAGTCTTTTCCACAAGATCTCTACTTCATTCAGTACACAGGCTGGACCTGTGCTGGGAATGAATTAGGATATGTAGTGAAGGAGACTGTCTGTAGGATCTCTGCTTCATTTGTTTCAGAGGTTGGAAGGTGTGTAGTGAAGAGGCAGGGATTGCTGGAAGAGAGAGGACAGCCTCACATTTAAGGTAGTTGGAGAATTGGATTCTGTCCCTGCCTTTGCCACAGAGTTCTTGTGTGATGCTGGGTAAATCACTTAAACTTTTCACAGGGAGTCACTAACTGTGTCTTTCTTATTTTTCTGGGCACCTAACTTAAGGCTCTGATCTGATTTGCACATCTGCTGAGCGCTCATAGTTGCAACTGAGGTCAATGGGAGCTGTGCTTTGAACATATAAAGTGCTGTGTTCTGAAAAGTCAGGTCCTAGGTCTTTCAAATTAGCCCTTAAAATAAGTGTGTACTCTTGGCCTTAAACTCTATGCCTCAGTTTTCCATCTGTAAAATGGGGATAACTGCTCATCTCACAAGGGTATTGTGAAAATAAAACCACTGATGTCTGTGGAGCACTCAAACAGTATAGCAATGAACACCATAGCAAAGCATATGTGGCAATTAATATTCGGTCTTCAGAGAAGAATTTGAATAGTGTGTGCAGCATGAGCAACCTTAATTTTGACATTGCATAGCTTTTTAGTGTTTGACTTTGCAACCTAAATGATTATTTTTCACATAGTTTTGTGTGTGTGAGTTCATGTGTGACAAATATGTATATGTATGACCCACTACAATGTGTCCATGGCTAGACTAAATCACTGCATTGTCCCTTTCTTTCTCACTTTTTTGTTTTCCATTCCCTTGTCATGTCATATCTAAAAGATGGTGTCTTTATTTATCCCATCAAGTGTTCAGTCAATAAATAGAGATCTGATCAGTCTTGAGTAGCAGAAGGAAAATTCTTTCCTCAGTTTAGCCACATTGACTCAGTTGGTGTTTCTTTCAGTTGTTACTCTGATCCTTCTGTGACACTCTGACCTCACTAGTTATCCCCATTCAATATTTATGCATTTCAGAAGTTGACCCACTTTCCATATGTCCCTCTTAAACTGGGTGTTGGACACTTCAGCTTATTTTTCCAATTTATCTATCAAGGTCATGCATTGTTTAAATTCAGTCCTTAGTCTCTGATCTCTCCAAGCTTTGGCTGATCCATGAATTCGACCAGTGTATTTCCCCCTTGGCCCTGCAAATATTTAATTAAAATATTTAATGGTATTGGATGCCTGCCAGGCCCACTTGAAACCTCCTCCCAGCATGACATTGAACAATTGATCGCTACTTACTTTTTTTGTCAATTTGTATCCCTCTCATAATAGTGTTGTGTAGCCCACAGTTCTGTGCTTTCTTTATAAGAATTATTTATTTATATTGTGGTAGTCCTTAAAATGTTCTTGGCACTTTCCAAACACAGAGGAAGAGGCAGTCCCTGTGCTGAGGAGAGTGTACAGCAGGGATCTCAAACTCAAATCACCATGAGGGCCACATGAGAAATAGTAAATTGGCCCGAGGGCCGCATCACTGAAACCTTTTCATACAATGATACAAAAGTATAGTCAAAAATGAAAAAAAAAATCAAGAGTAATATAGTATTCTATTAAAAGTCAATGTATTAACTTTTTAAAAACTGTAATGCAAAGAGGAGTTTTAATAAAATATAAACACTCAGTAATGTTTGGAGCTTGGCTGCCAGTGGAGTCGGCGCCTATGGCGGGCCGCAGGAAATAACTCCGCGGGCCGCATGTGGCCCGTGGGCCGCATGTTTGAGACCCCTGGTGTACAGCATAAAAAGACACGGGGTGGGAAAGCAGTACGGTATATAAGTGATGTGGTTTATTTGTTACCAGTTTGTTTGCTTTTGCACTTAAATTCCCCTCACCAGCCTGTCTGCCTTATCCAATCCCTTCATCTGTTCCCCCTGCCCACAGTCAATGCATAGTTATAGTTCCCACCCTTCCAACAGTCAACCCCTTCCTTCCACAGAAATGAAGAGTTACTTATATCAGTGAATTGGTAATTGATTCAGGTAGTTAGAGGGCCATCAGGAGGGCGTTAAATGAAGGGCACAATAGTGGCTCTTTGTGATACTAGCTGACATCTGTGTCACATTTGTGTCCTCTCAGGGTGACTATTATGTTGGTGCCCTCCCGGCTATAGGATGTTTGTTCCACAGTCCTTAGTGTTGTCACTCATCAGTAGAACTTGCTGCTGCTTCCTCTTGTCTAGTCTCCTTACACCACTTTCATCTCTTGAGTGTACTTCATTTTATTTCCTCTCCTCTTCGCGGTTATGTGGGATAAGGTGCTTCTCTAAGTCATTGAGATCAAAAGACTTGGACTGTAAGATATTTGGGGCAGGGACTGTCTTTGTTATACATTTGTGGTGCCTAGCACAGAGGGGCCTTATCCTCTAGGAACTACCACAATACAAATAAAAGAGCTTTAAATTCACCACTTCATCCAGCTTCCATCAGGGATCCTTGCAGCAGCAGTCTCTGTGTTGGTTCTTCTGGCTGCCTGATATGCCTCAGACTTTCTAGTTTTCACTCCAAGTCCACAGCAGCCTGCTCTCTATAAAGGGAGTAATCTATGGCTTTGTACTCAAGCATGAGCCTGGTTTGTATTCCATGCTGAGCTGCTCTCTTCCCTCATATGTCATTAAGTTGACTTGTTTATCCTGTTTCAGTAGCTAGACTTCTCTGTAGTTCTTGGCCTAGGAGTTAGATGGTAACAAACTTCTGAATCAGGCTTCCATGAAAATTAAACAACCAGCACCTATTTTTAATGTTAAATAATGATCTAGCTGTTCCTTTTGTCCCTCTGTCAATTCTCCTCCTTAACTGCATCTGTTTAAAATAAGATACTTTCTCTTCTCTGACCTTGCCCACAGCAAATGTAGCTCTTTTTCTTTGTGAAAGGAACCTTTTCCCACTCGGGCACTGCAGAAGAACTGGAAAGCCAACTTGACTGGCTATCTGAGGATTCCCCGAGTGGTGTAATGCCACGGTGAAGTGGGAGCTGCCATACTTCCCAATCCTAGAATGGGATGGTGGCTGGGGAGCCATTGTGTCTGGCCAATCCCTGTCTTCTGTATTGGCCCGTTGCCATCACATTTTAGAGAATTCATGAGGGCTCTAGTTATGGAGAACAGGTGGTTAAAGGTAGCTTAAAGCCCCTTTTATGATGCCTCCTTCTCTTTCCCTTCTCAGAGCTGCCCCAGGTGCAGAAAAGGGCTGGCCCCAAAGATCTGGCCCAGGTCACTGGGGTCTGGGAGTATATCTAATGTTCATGTAATAGAGCAGATAAAGAACACAATGAAGTACACACTAATTCCAATCTGGCTCCCTCTCTCTTTATAGAGAATGATGACCCTGGCACGCTGCCAAAGAGATGGACAATCTCCAAGAAAAAAGCAATGACATTAAAAATGTCCAGCAGTGTCCTAACTATTGGTAGAGCAGTCAGTTTAAAGAGCTTCAACTCTGAATGATCTGCTCCAACTCTTTTATGCAGATTTATCTGAGGCTGCACTTTAGGCTCCTGACAGTACTGATGGGAAAATTAATCTGAGAGCGGAAGGAGACCCTGATAAGAGACTAGTCAGAGGTACTAATGGCAGAAAGGGCCAAAGGGTTGGGAATGTCTGGCTTTTGTCCAAAGGTGAATGCTTGTGAAATGGATATTAAGTTTGCTTGCAATAATGTTCAAATCAGTACTGGGTGATAAGATTTTATTGGCAAGCTCACTGTGATCTAGATCAGTGTTTCTCATACCTAGCTAAAATTGTCTGGCATGCCTTTGTTTTCCCTATTTCCATGATTGTATTAATACAGAACTTTGATCTGCCTCTTCCAATAGAGGCTTTTCAGAACAGTGGTAACAGACATACCATTTTAGCAATCCAGTGTACTGAGTTTCTTAAAACCTTCCTCAATCAGCCTCTCAGCGAGTCGCTCCCACCAGTTCTCTAGCAAACACAGGGATAATGTGTGTCCCAGAAAGAGCATGTTTTGTGTGATAGTGTGATCTAAGTGGTTGGAGCACAGGAATTGGAGTATGGAATTCCTGTGTTCTAATCTTAGCTCTGCCACTTAATTGCTGTATCGGCCTTCTGTCTTAGTTTCCCAGTCTATAGAATGGGGATAAATCTTTCCTACCTCACAGGTGTGATCTGAGGAGTAATATTTGTGCTATGCATTCAAGGTGTAATGTGCTATATAAATTCTGCTTATTATTATAGGCCAATCTTCTAAAAATAGCCTATATGGTTAGGTTGTTAGGTACCTCAATATGAATTTAGGAGCCCAGTTTTAGGCCCCTATTTGTTTGAAAATCCCAGCCACAATTTAATAATTCACCATAGAAATGAGCAGTTTCAATTGAACAGCCAATGTAGCCAGTGTAAACTACAGTTGCCCCAACACAGATGTGAATCAAACAAAATCTTGTCTCGGTTTGAAATGTTTACATGTGAAGGACCAGATAACTTGAATCCAGGAGTTTTAAGAGTTGGGAGAGGAGCTCTCTGACCCACTGAGGCTGGTTTTTCTTTACAAATCTTGGAGCACTGGGGAAGTTCCAGGGGACCAGAAAAAAATCTAATGTTGTACCAGTATGTGAAAAGAACAAACAGGAAGACTCAGGTACCTATAGACTGGTTAGCTTGATGCAAAATCATGGAAAGGTTGATAGGGGATGCAATCAATAAAGAATTAAAGGATGGTGGCATAATACCAAACCAACATGGCTTTATAGACAATAGTTTTGTCAGATAAGCTTGACTTTTTTAAAATTAAATTATAAATTTGTTTGATAAAAGTAACTGACCTAATATAGTTAGATTTCTGTAAGGTATTTGACTTAGTATTGTTCAACATTGATTAAAAACTTAGAATTATACAAAATCAATTAGCGCATATTAAACTGATTAAAAGTTGCTAACTGGTAGATCTCACAGTAATTGTGAAAGGGGACTCGTCATCTAATGGGCATAGGCGCCGACTTCGTGGGTGCTCCGAGGCTGGAGCACCCACGGGGAAAAATTGGTGGGTGCTCCGCACCCACCGGCAGCTCCCTGCCATCCCCGGGACCCGCAGCCAGCTCCCCGCCAACCCCAGGGCCCGCCGCCATCTTACCTTAGCACCGGGAGACGTTGCGGGGCCCCGCCCCCGACGCTGGGCGACGTTGCGTCGGGGGCGGGGCCCCGCAACGTCACCCGGCGTCGGGGGCGGGGCCCCGCAACGTCACCCGGCGTCGGGGGCGGGGCCCGGCGTCGGGGGGGGCCCCGCCCCCGACGCTGGGCGTGAGCTCCCACCGGCGCCAGAGAAAGTCGGCGCCTGTGCTAATGGGTGCATTTTAGAAGGGTTACACAGGGATGTGTTCTGATCCAATGCTATTCAATATCTTGATCAGTGATCTGGATTTCAGACTTTGCTCTTAAAGTTTGTAGATGAGACACAAATTGGTGGAATGGTGAATATAAGGGGGAAAGGGGTCTATTCCTGATATTTCCTAATCCCGAAGGCCAAAGGGGAGGCCTCAGACCCATTCTGGACCTGCATTGCCTCAACAAATATCTCAAGAGGTTGAAGTTTTGCATGGTTTCCCTGGCCTCCATTATTCCCTCCCTGGATCCAGGAGACTGGTACGCTGCACTCAACCTGAAGGACGCATATTTTCATATTTCCCTGGACACAGACAGTTTCTCTGGTGGGCCAATGCCACTTCCAGTTCATGGCACTACCCTTCGGCCTCTCGTCTGCCCCAAGAGTTTTCACAAAGTGCATGGCGCCAGTGGCCGCTTACCTGAGGTGTCACGGAGTGCAGATATTCCTGTATCTCAACGACTGGCTCGTCAAGGGAAGATCACATTCACAGGCCTAGATGCAAAGAAGCCTCAGTCTGGTGTGCTCCACTTGTCGGGATCTGAGCCTGCTGATAAACGAGAGAAAATCAACTCTGACCCCCATTTAGTGTGTATAGTTCAGAGGGGCGATCCTCGACTCAAAGGAAGCAGAGCTTTTCTGCTGGAGGCCTGGTTCCAGGCCACGTCCAGACTAATCTCCTACATTAGAGCCCACCCTCTCACGACTCCTCGCATATGCCTCAAGGGGCCATATGACAGCTTGTACTTACGTGATCCGGCATCCGCGGCTTCATCTCAGACCTCTGCAGGTGTGGCTGACATTGGTCTGCGTTCCAAACAGACATGACGTGAACCGGGTGGTGATGGTACCGGACCGCATTGGTCATCCCTGGAATGATGGACAGACCCCCAACTCGGTATTGGAAGGAGTTCCTTTTGTGGCCTTGTTCCCTTCGGTGAATCTGGTCTCTGATGCCTCAGACCTGGGTTGGGGAGCCCACCTTGGTGGCCTTGGCATGCAAGGTTGCTGGGGTCGCAGGAATATCGCTCTCTCCACATAAATATCAGAGAGCTCATTGTGATATGCTTGGCCTGCCAGGTATACCTGCCCCACCTGACGGGCAAGGTGGTTCAAATCCTAACAGACAATACTGCCAGAATGTTCTCTCTCAACAAGCAAGGCAGCTCCCGCTCATCACCCTTTTGCCAAGAAGCTCTCTGGTTACGGGACATCTATGTGTAGCATGCCATCCACTTGGTGGCCTCGCACTTCCCGGGGGCCAGGAACATGCTAGCAGATTGCCTCAGCAGGACCTTCTCATCTCCGCATGAGTGGTCACTTCACCCAGAAGTAGTCAGCATAATCTTCCAGAAGTGGGGGACTCCCCAGATGAACTTGTTCACGTCCAGACAGAACAGGAAATTCCATAATTTCCACTTGATTCATGGGCTCGCCAGAGGCTCCCTATCCAATGCCGCCTTGTTCCCGTGGTCAGGGGCACTACTGTACACCTTCCTGCCAATATCATTGGTGAACAGAGTCCTTGTGAAGATCAAACAGGACAAGGTGAAGGTAATCCTGATAGCTCTGGCATGGCCCCACCAACACTGGTGTGACATGCTGCTGGAGCTCTTGATAGCGGCACCACTGGAACTGCCGCTCTAGCTGGACTTACTTTCCCAGAGCCATAACCAACTACTGAACCCAAACCTATCAGCCTTGCACTTGACAGCGTGATTTCTGCATGGTTGAATGCAGAAGAGCAGGCATGCTCAGCCCAAGATCAGAGCGTCCTGATGGGTAGCAGTAAGCCCTCCACCAGGGCAACCTACCTAGCTAAGTGGAAGCGCTTTGCGTGTTGGGCATCAGACCAGAATCTTTTGCCTGACCAGGCCTTGCTTCAGTTGATTCTGGACTACCTTTTGCACCTCAAGCACCAAGGCCTGTCCCTCTAGTCAGTTAAAGTCCACTTGGCCATTTCAGCCTTACACCCTTCAATCCAGGGCAGGTTGTTTTTTCCCCATGACATGATGGTCAAGTTTCTGAAAATTCTGGAGTGACTTTACCCTCAAGGTTGTGACCCTATCCCACCTTGGGATCTGAACCTAGTGCTCTCAAGGCTCACTGGGCCACCTTTTGACCCATTGGCTTCTTGTGTCCTCTTGCTCCTTCCTGGTGGCAATCGTATTGGCTCTCTGGAAGGGTCTCTGAAATCAGAGCGTTCACATCAGAGCTGCCCTACACAGTGTTCTATAAGGACAAGGTTCAACTGTGACCGCACCGCTTTTTTACCTAAGGTGGTGTCGCAGTTTCACACTAATTAAGACCATATTTCTGCCAGTCTTCTTCCCAAAACCTCATAGGTCAAATGAGGATTGCAGGTTGCACACTCTGGATGTCAAAAAACCACTGGCCTTTTACACTGAAAGAACTAAACCATTTTGTAAGTCAGCGCAACTTTTCATCACAGTAGTGGACAGAGTGAAAGGTCTGCCTGTTTCTGCACAAAGAATTTCCTCTTGGATAACCGCCTGCATCAGGTTTTGTTATGAACAGGTGAAGGTGCCACCGCCGGCGATTATAATCACCCATTCCACCAAAGCGCAGGCCTCGTCAGCAGCCTTCCTGGCCCAGGTGCCGATTCATGACATCTGTGGAGCCACTACCTGATCGTCTATCCATACCTTTGCATCCCACTATGCCATCACCCAGCAGGCCAGAGACAATGCTAGCTTTGGTAGAGCTTGTATTGCAAACAGTGAAACCATAACTCTGAACCCACCCCCGGGAATACTACTTGAGTCATCTAGCATGCAATTGACATGAGCCAAACACTCGAAGGAAAGACGGTTACCTACCTTTCGTAACTGATGCTCTTTGAGATGTGTTGCTCATGTCCATTCCATGACCCGTCCTGCTGCCCCTCTGTTGGAGTTGCTGGCAAGAAGGAACTGAGAAGGTGTAGGGCCCCGGCACCTCATATACCAGTGCATGAGTGCGAGACTCCAGAGGGCGCCAGAACCGGCCTTGTGGATACCGCTAAGGCAAAAAATTCCAACGATGCATATGGGCACACACACACCTACCATGGAATGGACATGAGCAACACATCTCGAGGAGCAACAGTTTTGAAAGGTAGGTAACCGTCTTTCCTACAGAATTGTCTGGATCTCATGGAAAATTGGGCTTGTTTGAACAACACGCATTTTGATAGAGCTAAATGCAAGGTTATATAGGAACAGCTGGGAAGAGCTCGCCCAGGACAGATGCAGATGGAGACATGCTCTGACTACTGGATTGAAAACTGGTGAAGACAAGCTGCGGCAGCTTGCCGAGGAAAAGCGGGTTCAACGAAAAAGGAAGCAGCAGCTCCAACCCACAGCTGACACCGCCTTCAAATGCAGCAAATGCAATCGAGATTGCCACTCTCGTGTGGGGCTCTACAGCCACAACAGACGCTGCACAACCATCAACTAAACATTCCCCATGGGCGCATATCCATCGTCTCTCGAGACTAACGGAGGCCAACACACATAGGAACCAAGAATGGGGGGCTAAGATGGGGGACTGTATTTTGGAAAGCAGTGACTCAGAAAAGGATTCTGGGATCATAGTGAGCGAGCAACTGAACATAATGTGAATCCACAGTGCAATGCAACGGCTAAGAAAGCAATTGCAATCCTTGGATATATAAGCAGGGGAATATTGAGTAGAAGTAAGGGAGATGTTATCACTGTTTATAGCATTAGTGAGATATTAGGCCCAAATCCACAAAGGTATTTCAAAGGAAGTGAGAAGCCTAAATACCTTTGTGGATCTGGGCCTTACTGGCTACTATGTTGTCACGGGCAGGCTGGCCCGTTAGGATATGTCTACGTAGCCTGTGAAAGCGAGTCTCAGGCTGGAGCTCCGGCTCTGAAGTCCACTCCTCTCCCTAGGTGTCAGCCCGAACAGCAACTTCAAAGTGCTGTCATTACAGCTGTTCTTAGAGTATTAGCACAAGCCCCACTAAGTGCCCATCTGAGTGTCCCCCTGAGTGTCCACCCAGTGAGGCTCACTGCTGCGGGCTGTGTAGACATACCCGCAAGGGGAGTCAGGCCCCCACCTCATCTGTGACAGTCAGTTACCCTCCCAGCTGATCCTAATTAGCTACAGATCAGATGCTCTTGTTTAATTAGGGCTAGCTGGGAAGGGAGCCCTGGGATGCCTACAAAGGGTGAGAGCACTCAGTCTGGGGGTATTGCAGAATATCAGTTGAATCTTCTGGTAGGCCCTGGAGAAGGGTAAATCCCAGGGAGATAGACTGGAGGAAAACTGGTGCTTGGCTACTTTGGCTCTGCCTGGGAGAAGGGGGACTCCCAGAGGGGAAAAGTCCAGCTACAAAGCGCTGATTCACAGGGTAACAACTGAGAACTGAGCCCAAAAGGGGCCGAAGACCCTCTTGTTTATATTGGCTGTGAGACTATTGGCTGTATCTTAGCAGCACTTTCTAGGTGGTGTCTGGAGAATTTCCCTGTGGTGGGAGGGAACTGAAGCAGGGTGAATGGTGCCCCAGTAAGCACAAGGGCACTGTGGAAGCTGACCCTGCCACATGTGTTCAGTTCTGGTGTCCACGCTTTAAAAAAGGGTATTGACAACTTGAAAAGTGGTCAGAGAAGAGCAGCAAGAATGATTTGAGGTCAAGAAATCATGCCAGATAGTGAGAGACTATTCAGTTTATCCAAAAAGAGGGTCAAGAGTTTACTTTCTCAGTCTATAAATACCTACATGGGGAGAAGAATTGTGATAGCAGAGAGCTCTTTAATCTAGTAGTGGTTCCCAAACCTTTTCATGCTGCGACCACCTTTGTGCTCACCTCTGTTAACGCAACCCCCCTGGTTCTTAGTATTCAGGTTGGCTTTGCATAATCATAAAATCATAGGACTGGAAGGGACCTCAATAGGTCATCTAGTCCAGTCCCCTGCACTCAAGGCATGACTCCTCTCACCTATGTCTCAGATATTGAAGTCCTCAAATCATAGTTTAAAGACTTCAAGATGCAGAGACTCCTCCAGCAAGTGACCTGTGCCCCATGCTGCAGAGGAAGGCAAAAAACCTCCAGGGCCTCTGCCAATCTGCCCTGGAGGAAAATTCCTTCCTGACCCCAAATATGGCGATCAGCTGAACCCTGAGCATGTGGGCATGACTCACCAGCCAGACACCCAGGAAAAAGTTCTCTGTAGTAACTTCTAACATCCCACTATTGGGCCTATTTACCACTGATAGTGAAAGGTCAATTAATTGCCAAGATCATGTTATCCCATCAAACCATTCCCTCCATAAACGTATCTAGCTTAATCTTGAAGCCAGATAGGTCTTTTGCCCCCACTGCTTCCCTTGGAAGGCTGTTCCAGAACTTCACTCTGATGGTTAGAAACCTTCGTCTAATTTCAAGTCTAAACTTCCTGATGACCAGTTTATATCCATTTGTTCTTGTGTCCACATTGGTACTGAGCTTAAATAATTCCTCTCCCTCCCTGGTATTTATCCCTCTGATATATTTAAAGAGAGCAATCATATCTCCACTCAGCCTTCTTTTGGTTACGGTAAACAAGCCAAGCTCCTTGAGTCTCCTTTCATAAAACAAGTATCAGAGGGGTAGCCATGTTAGTCTGGGTCTGTAGAAGCGACAAAGGGTCCTGTGGCACCTTATATACTAACAGAGGTATTGGAGCATAAGCTTTTGTGGGTGAATACTGACGAAGTGGGTATTCACCCACGAAAGCTTATGCTCCAATATCTCTGTTAGTCTATAAGGTGCCACAGGACCCTTTGTCGCTTTCATAAGACAGGTTTTCCATTCCTCTGATCATCCTAGTGGCCCTTCTCTGTACCTGTTCCAGTTTGAATCATAGAATCTCAGGGTTGGAAGGGACCTCAGGAGGTCATCTAGTCCAACCCCCTGCTCAAAGCAGGACCAACCCCAACTAGATCATCCCAGCCAGGACTTTGTCAAGCCTGACCTTAAAAACCTCTAAGGAAGGAGATTCCACCACCTCCCTAGGTAACCCATTCCAGTGCTTCACCACCCTACTAGTGAAAAAGTTTTTCCTAATATCCAACCTAAACCTCCCCCTTTGCAACTTGAGACCATAACTCCTTGTTCTGTCATCTTCTACCACTGAGAACAGTCTAGATCCATCCTCTGTAGAACCCCCTTTTAGGTAGTTGAAAGCAGCTATCAAATCCCCCCTCACTCTTCTCTTCTGCAGGCTAAACAATCCCAGTTCCCTCAGCCTCTCCTCATAAGTCATGTGCTCCAGCCCCCTAATCATTTTTGTTGCCCTCCGTTGGACTCTTTCCAATTTATCCACATCCTTCTTGTAGTGTGGGGCCCAAAACTGGACACAGTACTCCAAATGAGGCCTCACCAGTGCCAAATAGAGGGGAATGATCACGTCCCTCGATCTGCTGGAAATGCCCCTACTTATACAGCCCAAAATGTCGTTAGCCTTCTTGGCAACAAGGGCACACTGTTGACTCATATTCAGCTTTTCGTCCACCGTAACCCCTAGGTCCTTTTCTGCAGAACTGCTGCCCAGCCATTCGGTCCCTAGTCTATAGCAGTGCATGGGATTCTTCCGTCCTAAGTGCACTTGTCCTTGTTGAACCTCATCAGATTTCTTTTGGCCCAATCCTCTAATTTGTCTAATTTGAATTCATCCTTCTTAAACATGGGAGTCCAGAACTGCACACAGTATTCCAAATGAGGTCTCACCAATGCCTTGTATAATGGCACTAACACCTCCTTATCTCTATTGGAAATACCTCCCCTAATGCATCCCAAGACCGCATTAGCTTTTTTCACGGCCATATCACATTGGCGGCTCATAGTCATCCTGTGATCAACCAGGACTGCGAGGTCTTTCTCCTCTTCCGTTACTTCCAGCTCATGTGTCCCCAGCTTATAACTAAAATTCTTGTTGTTATTCCCTAAATGCATAATTTTACACTTCTCACTATTAAGTTTCATCCTATTACTATTACTCCAATTTACAAGGTTATCCAGATCTGCCTGTATGATATCTTGATCCTTTTCTGAATTGGCAGTACCTCCCAACTTTGTGTCATCTGCAAACTTTATTAGCACACTCCCACTTTTGGTGCTGAGGTCAGTAATAAAAAGATTAAATAAGATTGGTCCCAAAACTGATCCCTGAGGAAATCCACTAGTAACCTCCCTCCAGCCTGACAGTTCACCTTTCAGTATGACCTGCTGTAGTCTCCCCTTTAACCAGTTCCTTATCCACCTCTCAATTTTCATATTGATCCCCATCTTTTCCAATTTAACCAATAATTCCCCATGTGGTACTGTGTCAAATGCCTTACTGAAATCGAGGTAGATTAGATCCATTGCGTTTCCTTTATCTAAAAAATGTTACTTTCTCAAAGAAGGAGATCAGGTTGGTTTGGCACGTTCTACCTTTAGTAAAACCATGTTATAATCTGTCCCAATTGCCATTGACCTCAATGTCCTTAACTACTTTCTCCTTCAAAATTTTTTCCAAGACCTTCATACTACAGATGTCAAACTAACAGGCCTGTAGTTACCCGGGTCACTTTTTTTCCCTTTCTTAAAAATAGGAACTATATTAGCAATTCTCCAGTCAAATGGTACAACCCCTGAGTTTAGAGATTAATTAAAAAATTTTGCTAATGGGCTTGCAATTTCATGTGCCAGTTCCTTTAATATTCTTGGATGAAGATTATCTGGGCTCCCCCATTTACTCCCATTAAGCTGTTCGAGTTTGGCTTCTACCTCAGATATGGTAAAATCTACCTCCATATCCTTATTTCCATTTGTCATGCTGCATTATCCCTAAACTCCTCATTAGCCTCATTAAAGACTGAGGCAAAGTATTTGTTTAGATATTGGGCCATGCCTAGATTATCCTTAACCTCCACTCCATCCTCAGTGTTTAGAGGTCCCACTTCTTCCTTCTTTGTTTTCTTCCTATTTATATGGCTATAAAACTTTTTACTATTGGTTTTAATTCCCTTTGCAAGGTCCAACTCTATATGACTTTTAGCCTCTCTCACTTTACCCCTACATGCGCTGACCTCAATAAGGTAGCTTTCTTTGCTGATCCCTCCCATCTTCCATTCCTTGTATGCTTTCTGCTTTTTCTTAATCACCTCTCTGAGATGCTTGCTCATCCAGCTTGGTCTAAAACTCCTGCCTATGAATTTTTCCCCCTTTCTTGGGATACAGGCTTCTGATAGCTTCTGCAACTTTAACTTGAAATAATCCCAGGCCTCCTCCGCCTTTGGATCCATAAATTCTTTAGTCCAATCCACTTCCCTAACTAATTTCCTTAATTTATTAAAGTTAGCCCTTTTGAAATCAAAAACCCTAGTCTCAAATTTATTTTTGTTTATCCTTCCATTTAGTTTGAACTGAATTAGCTGATGATTGCTCGAGCCAAGGTTGTCCCCTACAACCATTTCTTCAATAAGGTCCTCACTACTCACCAAAACCAAATCTAAAATGGCATCCCCCCTTGTTGGCTCAGCAACTACTTGATGAAGGAATTCATCAGCTATCACATCTAGGAAAATCTGAGCCCTATTATTATTACTAGCACTTGTTCTCCAGTCTGTATCTGGGAAGTTGAAGTCTCCCGTGATCACGCAGTTCCCATTAATGTTTTTAATGAAGTAAATACTAAAGAGGTCTCTATCCATATCGAGATTAGATCCCAGTGGTCTATAGCACACCCCAAGCACTATCCCATGGGAGGTTCTAGTAGTTTTCTTCCCCAATGTGATTTTTGCCCAGACAGACTGTCTTATCCATTCCATCACTTTTTATTTCTTTACAGTCTACCTCCTCATTGATATACAAAGCTACTCCACCACCTTTACCTTTATTTCTGTCTTTCCTAAACAACACATACACTTTAATACCCGTACTCCAGTCATGACTACTATTCCACCATGTTTCGGTTATTCCTATAATATCTGGTTTCACTTCCTGGACCAGTAGCGCTAGTTCCTCCATTTTGTTACCTAGGCTCCTCGCATTGGTGTACAAACATTTTAATTTTTACTGTTTGGCCTCGCTCACATTCTTTACCCAATTTGGCACAGACATTGTACCGCCAGTATGACCTACTAGACTAGTACCCACTCTGCCCTTCCTCCTTATGTCCATTCTCCTACCCCAGCTATATCCTTTCTTACTTCATTTTCTTCCTTCTCAATGTTAAAATCCAGCGTGAAGATTACCTGGACATCTCCCAACCGTCTCCCCCAAATTCCTAGTTTAAAGCTCTCTTGATCAGTTGTGCCAGCCTCCATCCTAGAAGTCTGTTTTCCTCCCTACTCAGGTGAAGTCCATCCCGAGAGAACAGTCCTCTGTCCATGAATGCCTGCTTGTGGCCATACATCCCAAAGCCCTCCTTATAGCACCACTGCCTGAGCCATCTATTGAGCATCATAATCCTCTCACACCTTTGTTGCCCTTCTCTAGGAACAGGCAGAATTCCACTGAAGATCACCTGTGCCTCGATTTCCTTAAGTGTCTTCCCCAGCCTGGCATAGTCTCCCTTGATTCGTTCCAGCGAGAATCTAGCTGTATCATTTGTTCCTACATGAAGGATGATCAATGGATTCTTTCCCGCTTAGGGAGCTTTTCTTAAAGTTGACACATTTGACATATATGGTTTGTTTGTTTGTGTTTTTTGCTCACAGATAGATTAAACCAGGGCTCAGATCACCGTGGCAAGGTCTCAAATGTTCTTCTTTCAGTGTTTGCTCATGTCCATTCTATGATTGGGTGTGCGTGCTTGCCACATGCATCGGTGCCGGAAGTTTTTCCCTCAGTGGTATCCATAGGGCACCGGCTCTGGCGCCCTCTGGAGTGGCGCGCATATGTGGCATAAGGGGCGCCACTGGCTCCTCCCCTCCCTCAGTTCCTATTTATCACCAGTGACGGTGCTGGAATGTCGGCAAGCATTCTCTACCCTAGGGGTCTCAAACACGCGGCCTGTGGGCCACATGCGGCCCGCGGAGTTATTTCCTGCGGCGCACCATAGGCGCCGACTCCACTGGCAGCCAAGCTCCAAACATTACTGAGTGTTTATATTTTATTAAAACCCCTCTTTGCGTTATAGTTTTTAAAAAGTTAATACATTGACTTTTAATAGAATACTATATTACTCTTCATTTTTTTCATTTTTGACTATACTTTTGTATCATTGTATGAAAAGGTTTTAGTGATGCGGCCCTCGGGCCAATTTACTAGTTCTCATGTGGCCCTCGTGGTAATTTGAGTTTGAGATCCCTGCTCTACCCAGTGTTTTTTTCCTATCACCCAGTGTGTAAATAGTTCTTAGATAAGTAGTTTTTATTGTTCTCTTGATAGTTAGCTTAACAGTGACTATAGATAAGTTAGAAAGTCCCTGGAGGGACTTACCCCAGGGACGGGGCATGCCTGAGGCCCCAGGCTTCAAGCCTTGACATCTCTGCAAAAAGCCTATGCCGGTCAGAGACCCAGATCAAAGTTGCTTGAAGTGTTTGGGAGAAACCCACGTTAGCAACAAGTGTTGCATCTGCAGAAGCTTCAAGCCAAGAACAAAAAAGGAGTGGGACATAAGACTAAGAGCGCTCCTCATGGAGTCAGCCCTCATGCTGGTCACCGAGCTGCTGAGATCAGACTCTGCACCGATGCAACATATGCCACCAGCAACAGTTTCTGCCCGGACCAATCTCTGTCCCCAGTGCCTGCTAAGAAGCAGAGGAAGCACACAGGGAGAGGGCACTCCCCAAATGTTCCATACAAGGAAGGAGAAGTCTGGAGAGGAGCATAGACCTGTGCATGGCAGTACATCTTCTCTGGAGCTCAGCCAGGAACCTGCATCGCGAGCTAGGCTATCCAGCCCCCCTAGGGACCCACCAGCCTCTCCGGGTAGTGGCAGAGGTCCCCGGCACCTGGAGGTTCCATCCACGCCGGACCGGGCTTTCCAGGCTGCTAAAGACATGTCTTTACTGGTGCCACCAATGCCCCATCAAGACGTTGTCTTCTCGAGAGGGAAGCCGGCACTGGGGCCTGCACAACGTTCCCCATCCATGCGGCATCGCTCCCTGGCACCATGGCAGTTGGTGTCAAAGCAGCGTTCCCCGGGGACACGCTTTCAACTCGCCGCTACAGACTGGAGCTCCTGGCACCATTCGCCTGACTCTGCATCGGTCTCCTGAGACATGGCATTGCTTGCCGGACAGTTGGCACAGACCTGAACCACGCCACCGGTCACTGGAGCATGGTTGTCATTTCTTGGGACAATGGTGGTCACAGAGATGCTGATTGCCAGACTTGTGGCACTAACCCCCGGGGCTGATATGGTGCTCTCTGCTATCCCATTCTCGTTCGCCGGAGTCCCGACACCAATCCCAAAGATTTCGACGACGGTACACCGGCAATTGATCACCTATCTGCCAAGTTCCACTGCCAGTCCCGGGACAGACGTCACTGAGACGGTAGGGGCGGAAGGGATATGGACTTAGCGACGGCACCATCATGGTCTCTGTGACATTACACCCCATATTCTTCATGTAAATATTGTTATAATATTATTATAGCATAACTATGATGTATTATATGCAAGAGG
Organism: Chelydra serpentina; assembly: GCA_037349315.1. Taxonomy (NCBI): domain Eukaryota; kingdom Metazoa; phylum Chordata; order Testudines; family Chelydridae; genus Chelydra; species Chelydra serpentina. The sequence continues at coordinate 602,666 of JBAIAC010000145.1, read as the reverse complement.
GGTCATCTGAGATATCATTGGAAATGTTGTGATTTACTGAATATGATTATCCTATTTGTATGCATGTATCATTTCTGTATTTGAAGTTAGGAATATTGACTATGTATCAATTACAAGTGGGTTTACACCTGGGGAGCGCCCACCAGGCAGAATGCAATTAGTCTGGGTGGACCATTAGGGAGAACAAAAGGTTTTTGAAGATGCTAATCTCCCACCTTCCTGAGAAGTTTCCTGGGATGCAACAAACAACCTTTGACTCATGGCTGCTTTGACACTGCAGGGTTATGTAATTGTCACCTGGTACTGGACTTCATGATAGAATACCAGTACTTTTCCATGGTGGGGGGCGTGGGTGGACCACACTGGAAAACAAAGGGTTCATGCCATATGTAAAACCTACTTAAGGCTGGGGAGTGACTTGATCAGTGGTTGTTCTTCACTGAATCCCCATCCAGGATGACTGCTGGAAACATCTAAGAAACAAAGACAAAAGTGGGGGAGAAGAGCTGAGCCCAGCCTGGAAAAGGTGTCTGACTAGTGAAAGACATGCCTAAAACAACATGTAGGGTGAGAAATTACTACTTGTAACCAGTTTAAGCTTAGTTTGCATGTTTGTTTTATTTGTTCAGTAATCTGCTTTGATCTGTTTGCTATCCCTTATAATCACTTAAAGTCTATCTTGTGTAGTTAATAAACTTGCTTTTGTTGTCTCTAAAACTAGTTTGCGGAATTCATAACTGGGGAGCAAAAAGCTGTGCATATCTTCCTCCACACTGAGCGAGGGGGAGAATTTCATGAGTTTACACTGTACAGTTTTCTGTGCAGCACAAGACAATACTATTTGGGGTTTGTACCCCAGAGGGGATGTGCACTTAAGTGCTGCTTGAGGGTCTGGCTCAGCAGGACAGTGTAAGGGAGTTCAGGTTGGTGGAATTGGTGGGCTCAGTGGTACCCCCAATAATCACACAAAGCCAACTGCAGTTAGCATGCACAATCCACAGTTCACAATCCACAATTCACAGACTGTGAATGGCTAGCCAATTACTAAAGCAGTTTCTTCTCTCTTGGTGTTCACACCTCCAGATCAGCTGCTAGCAGTGGACCTCATCCTCCTTGATTGCATTAACCTTGTTATTTCAAACCTGATTCTAGCCTGCATATTTATAACATGCCTCTGGAAATTTCCACCACATGCGTCTGACGAAGTGGGTCTTCGCCCACGAAAGCTTATGCTGCAATACATCTGTTAGTCTGTAAGGTGCTACAGGACTCTTTGTCGCTCTTTCAAATCCGTTACATAATTCACCTAATAATAACATGACAGCTATGGGCACTATATTCAATACATGCACATAATTCTAGGGATGAAGTGGAGCCAGTTCACAGAACATAAATTATACCAACCATCTTCCTGTTTCTGAGAGGTCCAGATCTCTAAGATCTGCCATCTCACTGTATGCTGTTCCAGGGAAAGTCTTCTCATGAGCCAGTACCTTCTCAAACCACTGCTTTAAGTATTTATTTTGAAGCCCTTTCACTGGGGAATATCTTCAAACCTCTCACCCCTGGAAAGCAAGAAGAACAAATGCTTCGGACTTTAGAGATTGTGACTCAGGGCTATGCAGCGTTCCAGGGCTCTGTCCTGAGCAGAATGTCAAACACATTAAGTGGAGAGGGCTGATTTCCATTTTTAATAATGGTCTATGTGATAGAACATTTAGGACTATATGTGCTAACCTCCCCTGTCACAATTACGGGACTAGCTGCACCTCTATCCCTTTACTGGTCTTTCAATGCTCCCACCACTGGTGTTCGGCCCCCTCCTTGTTTGTGCATTTGTTTACACCAGTTTCTCATTCCATTTGCTGAATTGAAGAATTTTTGACATTGTTAGCCTTTAGAGTTAACAGTTGATTAAAGCAGTGCTTTGCAGTGGAGCTCACACATCTGTGAGCCACTGTTTCGGGCTCTTTGCAGAGTCTGGAAAACAACACTGTCTCACTTTATACTCAGTATATATTTGGAAGGTTTTCTTCACAACCAGGAAAAATAGAACTTTTTTTTTAAGAAAGTAAAATCTTCAATTCTGCAGAATCTGAATATCCCATATGACCAACAGACAGATGGGCATGCCTCGGGACTAACAGCTTGTGTGTTTCAATTGTATTACTGTTAGATGTCCCACCTTATTGTCAGTGAGTCCTGTCTCTCAGGAACTTTTGTAGTGGGACGGGGACCTTTATCAATTCAGTACTGGGGAGATGTAATTGGAGAGTTGGGGGTTAAAAGGAAGAGCAATGGGTAATTGTGGACACATGAAAGATTAGGAAGGCCTGAAGGTTAGGAAGGCCAGCGGGCCCTCCAGTGCCTGCAGGACCTTCCAGCATCACAGGAAATTAATCATGTTAGATATACTGACTTAATTTTTTTCAGAGTGGTAACCGTATCACAATGGCTGATATACATTAGTCTGTATCAGCAAAGACAACAAGTCCTTGTGGCACCTTAGAGACTAACAAATTTCTTTGGGCATAAGCTTTCATGGGCTAAAACCTAATGAAGTGGATTTTAGCCCACGAATGCTAATGCCCAAATAAATGTGTTAGTTTAGGGTACGTCTATACTACCCGCCAAATTGGCGGGTAGCAATCGATCTATTGGGGATC